>JBAGKK010019477.1:0-11554 GCA_037177015.1 Euceroptres primus | reverse complement strand
TGTTGCATGTTAAGTTATGTATATATATATATATATATATATATATATATATATATATATATATATCTCAGTCGTTAAGAAGAATCCTTCTATCAAGATTACTGCATAGGCCATCGTTTTATTTTATACGGTTGTTATTTTTATTTGTCATAATTTCTATTCATTTGGCCGAATTGGAATTTGATGAATTAGAAAAATTTGAATTAAATGAAAGTTCTATTCGAAAGAAATTATAGCAAATGGTAATCTGTATATTGCACAAATGAATAGTGAATAAAGATTGGCAATTTGGAAAAAGGAATAAACATAATCATTCGGAAAAAGGAATTTAGGATACTACACATTTAATTCAAACTTAACAAAACTTGTATTTATTATTGAATATGAAAAATAGTATTTTACATAAGACGTGAACGGCTGATATTTTTAGAATATAATCCCTGAATATTTACCTCTGAGTATCATGCATTTCTGGACAAAGCACTTATTAATCGACCAGGTAGAATCGAAAACTCTCACGGAAGTCTCGAAATTTGAAGAACTTTTGACGTTAAATATAATAATAGACATTATGTAATTTTGGTCTTGATACTTTTTGAAAACTATTTTTGATAGAGATTCTTCCAAAAGTCACGAAATTCGTAATTCTCCTTTTTATCGCTTAATTACTTAGGGTCTTTTTTACAGCAAAATCTTTGCTTTGAAGGTCGATTTATTTATTCTAAATTATTTCCCCGAAAAAGGTATCGTGACAAGGTTGTTTGAAAATATCGTATCTATATAAAAGCAATTATTAACCCTTTTTGATACTAAATTTTATAAAATTGTTATTGTAATTTTAAATATAAAAATATATCACTAACTAAATATTTAATGTGTTCCGAATTTTGTTCACAGAAATATTTTTCTTATTTGTTTCAGGTGAGTCAATTTTTGAGTATTTACCTATATTCACATGAAGATATTAGTGAGTACTGAAAATTTAATATCTAGGTATCTTTTTACGCGTAAATATAATTTTGAAAACATTTAGATTGATGAAATGAGAATAGAGTGAAAAATAAGTAATGGGTATAACTTCAGCAATGACACCGAAATGAAGAGAATTTCTTTTAAATCTTTTAATTTTAATTTTTATTAAATTGAATTTGATAAAAACTCAAAGCGAATTTAAAAAAAATAGTTTTGGTTAAAATTATTTATTTGACAAAATATACATATTTGCATTTTTGTGTTCTTGTTGTTGTAATTTTTGTTCCATTTTAATGATTAATGCTTCATTCTGTCCCTAAAAAGATTAACATTGAAGAAAAATAATCATTATGCAAAAACAAAAATTTAAATAAATATTTTGAAATAAACAATTACGACCCGAACTTTTTTTAAAAGTACGTTTCAGTTTCTCTTTCGAAACTCATCACAAATAATTCTAGGTCTGTTTTCCTAGATTTTATAAATCCGTATAAAGATTTAATAAATTTTCTTCTTGAATGTTCGGAGTGTTCATCCTTAATCATGGATTCTAATCACTTATGAAATAGGAATTTAGCTAAAACAGTTATTACTCCTGTTAATTAAAAAAAAAAGGAAATACATATTTCGACTCCTTAGGTTTATATAAACGTGGTTATTAAGAGACAGAGTAGCTATCTAAGTCGGTATAATTATAAGATATATAGATTTCGATTCCTTATGTTTATATAAATGTGGTTATTAAGAGACAGAGTAGCTAATGCAGCACAATTTGGTTTCTCTTTTCTCTTGGATGTTTGTTCCTCGTACTAAAAGTTTTCTGGTTATTTAGTGATATGAAAAAAAGAAAAATAGTTTCACAAGTTATATTTGACAAAACTTCAAAAAGCTAGAGCTTTTTTTAAAAAATTTTTTTTACTTTCGTTTGTCTTTACGGGAAAAAGTACCTCTAGCGTAAATTACTGGCTAAATCAGTAACGCTTACTGTATACACAATACCGCGGTTTTTCGTCCAACGAAATAGTTCAAATTACTCTTTATAGTAGGATTTACTATTTCGCATTGTAAGACCTGCGATTTGATCTAGTGGGAAAAATTCCAAATTGTAATATGGCATTTTACAGTTTTAAATTGTTTTTTCCACTAGCTCAGATAGTAAATCCGACCAGAAATGTTTACCAAAATGTCATCCTGGCCCATGTCATGAATATGACTGTCGTAATTTTTCTTTTTAAGAATATCATAATGATTTAAAAACTGTTGGACGGGTAGTCCCTTCTTCCTTTTTTTGTAAAAGAGGACAACTACATATAACTAAAAATGAATTCGTACAATTACTGCTTATAATTGTTTGTGTTTCGTGTCAACGACGATGCGTCAGGTAATTATTTTCAATTAGTATCGTTATTTTATTCAGTTTTAATTTTATTACTAGATCTGTTGAATTAGATAGTTGAATTTTTATCTAAAATATTGTTTTTTCAGATTCAGTTGTAATTTTACCTTGAGAAAGAACCAAAGAAGGGTAGAAACATCGGTTTATTTTAAGTTGTTTTTTTGACTAAATAAACGTATATTGAACGTATGACCGAAATAATTTGTCATTCTCTCTAAATAAGATAAATCTTCATTTGTTAATCTTATCGTCTTAATGTCCCTCATAACAGGCGACATTTTTAATTTTAAAAATTAGGGCTTCTCGTGCCTTGCTTAATTCGTTTTTCGCCAACCTTTGTGAAAGGTTCCTTCCTCGTTAACCGCGTTAGAAAGGTGATGGTTAGGTGGCCGAACAAATTGAGTTTGATCGATTCGCACCGGATGCTCAACAGGTGAAATTATACGTCGCGAAAATCGTTTTGCGAGAAGCCAATCCCTTCACCTCTTCCTCCTCATCCGCCATCACCTCCTGCAGTTTGCTACATTGCATGCTACTTCGTACCGCCACAGCTCTTCTCTTCTGTCAAGCTGTCTCTTGTAGAACTACCACTACTACTTGTAAGCTCACCTAGAATTTGCACAGTTGCGCACTGCGGCAAAGTTGGTACCTACTACTTTGACCGGCAACGACTGCAATTACCCGTCGACTTGTTCCTTGTATTATCTTACATTGGCCTTTCAAGTCAATCGATCCACTATGCGCTCAGCAATGAGCGACGGATCGGGGAAAACAAGGAAAAGAGATCTTAACTCGACCAGGAGATATATAATAACATATAATTGCATGTGGTAGCTTCTTCACGTTATTTCAAATAAAAGGCAGTCGAAAGGCAGAAAACGATTACACTTCTTGTTAGACATTTATGTTTCGCGTATACGAAATGATGTATGTTGCAAATCTGTGCTTAGGAAAAAGTAGGTATTTATCGGGATTGCATATTTTAATCGATTATAATATTGGATGTTAATTTTGGCTTTAGGGTCAGAATAAATTATTCAATTAATTTTTAATTGAACCGAACGTTTCGGCGTACAATGGTGGCCCCTCATTAGTGGTTATTGTTTATTCTGGAAAAAATTTACAAAAATTTTGATATCAGAGACGCAGTGTACGAATGTAGTTTAAAAAATATTTTGACAGATTAATATTTTCCGGTGAATTTCACAGTTTGAATGTTGTGAGAAATTATTCATTTGGTATAACACAGTCTTAAGTAATTTTGTAGAGTATACACTATGATTTCTAGGAAATAAGAAATAAAAAAATTTTTTATTGTCCTTACAATAATTGGACAAACTTATTTGTTTTAAGCAATTAATATATTTTTTTGTAATATAATATTAGAATTTTCAAATTTGGCTTAGTACAGTCTTAAATACCTCTGGTAATGTTTGCACAAATTAGAAAGTGCGTGCTGTCCTTACAATAATTGGATATAGTTATTTGTTTTATGCAACTAATAAAATTTGTAATATAACATAAGGGTCTAGTACAGTATTAAGTAATAATAACTTTGGCAATTTTGGTACAGTTCGCAGAAATTAAAAAATGTATCGTCGTTACAATAGTAAACAATAACCACTGATGTGGGTCACCATTGTGCGTCGTTTGGTTCAATTAAAAATTAATTAAATGATTTATTCTGACAAAATTATAAAGCCAAAATTAACATCTAATATTATAAACGATTATTTTCATCGAGGGTGAATATAATCCCCCACTGAGTATTGCATATTTTCTTTCGAATTTCACACTTGTATTTTTTTTTATTTTTGGTCTTTCTTGATTAGGTTTTATTATTTTAATTGCTATTAATATAGGAAACACAGTTCCCTTAAAATCTTCTACCCATACAGCACAGGTTAAGCCAAAATATTCTTTTCATATGCCAGGAATATGCAGAACATTCAATGCATATTTTTCATATCCCCGGCAGGGATGTATGAATATTCCTCAAATTCTATTTTCCCTGACCATTATTTTACCTAAATTCGTTTGATCGAAAAAGAATTTACTATAATTTTTATTCCTTCTAATTGTGAATGGAGCTACGTTTTATTTTTCCGAATTATCATTTGCCACAATTTTTATTTTCCCGAATAACGATCGGCCATAATTTTTATTCTTCCAAATTACCATTGGCCATAATTTGTACTCTTCCGAATTACCGTTTGTCATACAGACAAACAGATTACTATTTTCTATAATTACTATTTGCTATAATTTTTATTTTTCCGAATTAACATTTGTCATAATTTTCATTTTTCCACATTACTCTTTGCCATACATAATTTTTATTCTTCCGAATTACTATTTTTTATCATTTTTATTTTTCCGAATTACTATTTGTCATAATTTTTAATCTTATGAATTACCATTTGCCCTAATTTTTGTTTTTTCGAATTACCGTTTTTCATCATTTTCATTTTTCCGAATTACCATTTGTCATAAATTTCATTCGTCCTAATTTGCATTTAACCTAGTTTCTATTTTCCCGAATCACCCTGTGACATAATGTACATGTAACATAAATTTTATTCTTCATAACAGAAGTTCCAGTTAGTGAAGTTGGTGCCACAAAATAAGCGCAAAATTTAAATTTGACCTTTAGAAATTCAGGGAAAGTATGTGCAATAATTGGTGAAATTTAAATTTTGCACCTATTTTGTGGCTTCACTAACCAACTTCACTAACCGGAACTTCCGTTATGAAGAATAAAATTTATGTTACATGCACATTATGGCACAGGGTGGTTCGGGAAAATAGAAATTAGGTTAAATGCAAATTAGGATGAATGAAATTTATGACAAATGGTAATTCGGAAAAATAAAAATGATGAAAAACGGTAATTCGGAAAAACGAAAATTAGGGCAAATGGTAATTCATAAGGTTAAAAATTATGATAAATAGTAATTCGGAAGAATAAAAATTATAAAAAATAGTAATTCGGAAGAATAAAAATTATGTATGGCAAAGAGTAATGCGGAAAAATGAAAATTATGACAAATGTTAATTCGGAAAAATAAAAATTATAGCGAATAGTAATTATAGCAAATAGTAATCCGTTTGTCTGTATGACAAACGGTAATTCGGAAGAATAAAAATTATGACAAATGTTAATTCGGAATAATAGAAATTATGGAAAACAGTAATTTGGAAGAATAAAAATTATGACAAATGGTACGTAATTCGGAAGAACAGAAATTATGGAAAACAATAATTCGGAAGAATAAAAATTATGGCAGATAGTTGTTCGGAAAAATGAAAATTAGGGCAAATGGTAATTCGGAAAAATGAAATTTAGGTACATTGACAATTAGGATAAAAAAATTATATTAAATTCTTTTTCGGTCAAACGAATTTAGATAAAACAATCGTTAGGGAAAATAAAATTTGGGGAATATTCATGCGCCCCACCCCGGCATATTCTGTGTTGTATAGGTATTAATTTCTCTGGTCTCGCTTTAATCCTTCTCCCCCTTTTCTAAAAGTTCGATTAACTTTTCAAGAATTATTTTAAAAAATCAATTGAAGGTATTCAAAAATGTATTTTTGTCAATAAAATAACGTTCGACTTCGCAAATGAAAGGAAGAATAAAATGTTGCAAATTAACCAAATTATATGGTGGAATCAAATATTTTATATTTTAAGAAAAGGAAGTAAACTTAAATTTAGTTTATCTTCTACTGACGTTTGGCTTTCCTACCAAACTAATTGTAAAATTATATTCATATGAAAGGAAATCAAGAGTTACATATCTTCTAGCTTTTCACTTATTTCAAACTTCTTATTAATTGAATTATTTTGAATTTTGTGTAAAAAACAGTATCTCTTAAGGCTTTTAATTCCAAAGACCATCAAAATTTCGCTGCCATTGTTTTCATAGACTAACTAATATAAATTCTTCATATTTCAATATGACTTCATCGTTAAACCGAAAAGAAAATAATAATAAACCATGAATAAGAATAACAATTTTCCTATTCAGACAAAACATCACTTGTGCAATAAATCTTTTCCTTCATTGTAATACTTGGAGAAAACAATTGGTTATTCTGCATCGCTAGTGTGCAACCTCAGCAGCATCTTTTGCAATAAATCTCGCTGTGTGAAAGGATCGTGTATACGTTATCGTGATTTAATAAACATTTGTCGGCTTGAAGCTCGAACCACGTTCACCACGCCCTTTTTAACGGTGGCACACGCCAGCCCTGACCTTTTCTCCAGTTCTGATAGTTGCAAGATCGCGAAAGAGATATTTCAGTAAACATTATTCCTGATGCATGCTCCATAAAATTAGATTAGACAGTTTTGTTTTCCCATTTACGTTCGTACTAATTTGCTATTGGTTGCAAAAAGTAATTTGTTTCAACTTCAATTATCTTCGATGTTACAACCTTCTTTATGCTCGTATTTCGATTTTTGTTATTACTGGTATTAATGGCAGTAATTACTTACAAGAATCATTTCGGCAAAATGATAATCTCAAATGATATATGAAATATATTCTTTAAATGATGATCAAATTCAAAATTTGAACAAAAGTATAGTTTGAATCTTTAATTCGAGATGTAGAACAGATTCGCCAATTTCTCTTTTTATTTGAACGAAAATAATGAGGATAATGTATGTTCTTTCTGATACATAAGGAAGCCAAGTTCTATTTCCTGTTGGGATTTTCACATTTATGTTAAATCACTGCTATTGTGAATCCTCTTTCCTTACTTTGTGCCCTTTATGCAACATTCACCTCCAATGGGAATCGAGTGGCAAAGCATTCCCATAACAGGCAAAGGGCTACCCGCCAATCACCACCTCCATTCACTGAACATTTTATAAAGCACCCTTAATATATTTGAACACGCCCATGCATGACCTACAGCCACGAATTCTAAATTATATCATTTTAACAAATTATTTAATTTCATTTTTATTCAGTCTTTATTCTAATGTTAAATTCAATCCCACGAAAACAAATTCAACATTTAGTTCAATCAAGTCTTTAAATAATTATATGAAAAATTTAAAAAAAACTTTACTATGTTTTTTTGTATTAACAAAAGAGGATGATTGCTGTGCAGATAAATTATTTAAAAACTATAAAAATTATAGGAGAAAATGATGAGGTTAAATTTTTAATTAAAAAATTTGTTCAAAACCAAACAAAATGCATTTAAGCAGATTTTGTTGTTTGAATAAGAAAAATCGCTTTCTCAGCGAATATAAAACGTCAAGGGCATAAACGTTAAAGGTATCAGACAAATGCGCATATAAAATCGACAGTCACAAAAGCTTTTGAATTTTTTCTCCTCTCGAGAAGTGAAGATTAACAATAATGTTTCCTTTATGGTTGCTGAAAACTCTAGTTTCTATTTTGTTCACCCCGCGTAAAATTACCCCAAACACGTGTCTGGAAAGCGGGAGGATTGTAGGGGCAGCTTTCGAAAAACCCCCATAAAATCGTACGCGTGGCTGGCACACGGGAGGGGCTGGGAATTTCTCACGCCATGGATCGCTGTCGCACTTATGGGGACCCGCTGTGTTATTACCATAACCATTCGGTTGCATGCCACGGGGTTGGCGACCCGATATACGCACTGAATAGGATGCCTCCTTCACGCACTGTGCCCACGACGTTCACCGTCCCTGACTTTTTGATCTTCGGGCCAGGTGAATAGGTAAACGAGCAGGTGTGCCAATAGGGAGCATGAAATCACGTGTTTAAATACGATGACATGTTCTTTTATTCCTTTATTCTATTCTTCTGCTACCTCTTCTTCTTCCTGTTTATTCCTAATGAGAAAATCACTTTGATCCGTTTCAGAAACACATAAATCTCTTTTACATCCAGACAGAAAAAGTTAAGAGGGACAGGTTTCTTTCTTGCTTCTTTTGTTAAGTGGACTAAATACTACACAAGATATAAAAAGAACAGGTGGAACATTATTTCATTAGGTTCATTTTTATATTTAGATTGCTAAAGAAAAATATTTTTCTGGACGTAATTGCAACAAATTTATAAAAATAATTTATTTACTAACAGGCTTCACAGTCTTTCCCCTATTCATCTTCTTTCCCCTTTTAAAAAAAAGATTTCCCTTCTTTACCTTTTATCCCAAAAAACTTCCCCTTTTCCACCCTTTCTTCTTGTTCTCTCCTTAGATGCGGATTAAATTAATAAAGCCCAATAAGATGCAAATCAATATTCTTAGATGTTTAAAACCCTTTAAAGCCCGCACCCAGAATCTGTTGACTAAAAATTCTTTAAAAAATTCAGGAATAATCTACGATCATTTTTTGACCGATTTTTGCAATAAAATTTTTAAAGAATTTTTTTAATTTTCTCAGCTTCCATTGAATATAAAGATAATTTATAATCACCTCACGAGATGTGGAATAGTTCACTTTAATCTAACCCACATATTTATTTTGCATAATTTTAAGTTTATCGCATAAAAATTCTAAAAAATCTAAAAAAGTGAATGTATCACAAATGTTACGTTGGTCGCTAAAGGGTTAAGCATATTTTAAAATTTCAATATTTTCAGTTGTCTACAAAACACTTTTAAAATTAAAAACCAAAATAGTAAAGAATTTGTATATTTTAGACCGTTATATTTCAAAAATTTCACTACTAACCATTCTAAACTGAACATTTTAAAATTTGATGTAAATTTAATAAATTTGAAACTCCGAGCGTTGAAGATTAAATAATTTTGATTTTAAATGCTTAGAATTGCATAATATAAGATTAGAAGCCTTCAATGTTGTATAATATTTAAAATACAAGGGTTTTAGAATCTTTAAAGTTTTAAGTTTAAAATTTAATTCTTTAATATAATTGAACAATTTTTTAATATTATTTTTGTTTTTTTTATTGAAAATATTTTTAACCCTAAAGCAGATAAAAACCTGATGACTGGGTTTACACTTACATTATTTTCACAATCAAATTCATATTATCGCTTCACATAAATTGCACCTTAAGGGTATTTGATACATAATTACGTCACGAGTTACCGATTTTTTGTTTACATTCATCGGATTCATTACGCGAGAAATACAAATATAATGCTAAAATTTTGGAAATAAAAAATATATTTAGGCATCGATGTCTGGTGCGTTTTAGTTTTCATTTTGAAAAAAAATGTTTCAAAAATAATTTTTTTCAAAATAAATATTGAAACGCACCAGACATCGATTCCTTGATATATTCCTTATTATTTCCTCAAATTTCAGCAGTATATTTGCATTTTTTTTAATGAACCCGCTGAATATAATAAAAAAATCGGTCAATAATTCATTAGATCATTATGTATCACTTACCCTTAAATGTATGTATTTCTAAATTATAAAATTATAAAAGTTTTTAGCATTTTCAATCGAGTGCTCCAAAATAAAAGATGTTAACTGCTATTAAAATTCGATTGATTCAAAACGAAGCATTGAAATGTTTGAATATTAGATGCCTTCAAAATTGAAGAGCTAAGCGTCATTCTAATTCTATTTGGAGCGCTTTTAATTCAAAACTGTTTAAATTCAAACCATTTTAATTTTAAATGCTTTTATTTCGACATTATTGAATTCTAACGATTTAAATTTAAAACTAAAAAATATTTTAAATAAATCTAATATGATCTAATATAATTATTTGATCTAATATAGCTATTTTAAATAAATCTAATATAATTTAAAATATTTTAAATCAATCTAAATTGATTAAACTTTGAAGGCTTTAAGTTAAAAATTTTTTAATTTCAACTCTTTAAAATTTAAATTATCCACTCTTTGAATGATTCTACTTTGATTTGATCTTTGTGATTGTTTTCAATTTGAAATTGTATATTTATAAAGTTTTAATTTTTAATTTTTCAATTGCTAACATAATTTTTATAACATTTTTTTCAATTTTTATTAAATTGATGGACTGAATGGAACATTTCATATAGAGATGAATAAACTGTAATTGAACATTCCTGATAAAAAAAGGATTGTTTTTTTTTGCTTCACGCTGGGGTTGTTTTTAATATAATTTATTTTTTATTTTTTCCCTAGTTTTGTAAAGAAATTTCTATTTTCCCTTTTTTGAGAGCATTTTGTGCTGTAAAGCCTATATTTAAGTGAAATCAGATTTAACCGAATATTTTTTCTGAATATAGGGCAATTCTGAAAGAAAAATAAAAATAGCTTGTTTTCAATTAAATGTTTATGTTTTCTGTGCGTATTTTAGAATCTATATTCAATTTATATTCGCATAGTTAAAATGGTTTAGTGCTCTTGTTGGATTTCGAGAAGATTTATTCCTGAAGCTTTGCTCTGGGGTAATCGTTTATTCTATGGTCGACTATTCATATTACCTGTCACTAAAGCAACTGGTGCACGCTTTAGTAGGTGGGAAGTCAATGACAGGATTCCCCCTGAACGTCGCCCACGTATGGATTCTCATGGGAAACCTGTAGAGAGCCTCAAGTCAAACGAGGGTTTAGCTTCCTCTTTAAAGTGGAACCTGATTTTTTCACAACCTCATTTATTTTCTTAATATGCTCATATAGATCAAGGAGATAAATACCTCTTAAAAAAGTACAGATGCTGAAGATATGCGTTGTTATTATTCTTTCTTATTCTTCAAGAGTTATAATATCTTCATCAGTTAGTTAATTTAAAAAATTTAAATGATAAAATAAGTGTTTTTAAAATTATTTGTTTTTAATTCATGTTTTGACGAATAAAGATATAAAATTATTTGAAAAAAAATTATAAATGCCTGTTATTAATCGGAGAAAGCAATGTGTAATTTAAATTTAAAATTAGCTATAATTTACAAAAATAGCCTGTTAAGATTGATCCTACGACCCAGACGGATTGCTCTCAAATCAGATCGATTTCGTAAGGCCTTAAAGATCGCACGAGATTGGATGATCGTGCCAAAAAAGGAAAATCTATTAATCTCACCTGCTTTATAAAAATTGGCAGCTTTCGTGCAGATAATGATTTTGAAAGGGTCTATGTGGATCATTCTCCTAAACTTTTTAAAGTAAAGTTTTCTGATGAAACGAGTCAAATGAAATTATTAAAAATTGCAGATCGAATAGGGTGACTCGTTTTGTATTTAATCAGCTCTCATACATTCGAACAAATAAGGA
>JBAGKK010019466.1:0-11554 GCA_037177015.1 Euceroptres primus | reverse complement strand
ACAAGTACAAACACATTCCCGCTTTCCGTTTTTGTCGTCATTTTCATGTGATTTAAAGTTGCTTCCTGCCTACCGTGTATAATAGTTAGTGGTCTTTACTTGAGTTTTACGATTACCAAATTAAAGCCAAAGGCTGAGAGATTATAGATTAGAGATCAGAAATTTTAAAATCTTTTTAATTATTTTTACCTCAAAAATGTAGGTCTCAAAAGATGTTTTGCGGTATACAATAAGATGTGATCAACTAGTTGTTGTGTGCTTTGCAGGGTTACTTTTCAATACATAATTTATATATGTATTGTTTGTTCCTAAATACGATCGTTGTTTAATTATTATGTACCTTATTTGAATAAACATGTTACCCCAATGAGAAAGTTTTGTCTCTAATTTTAGACTTAAACAAAAATTACAATTACAATCATTGTTGTAATTCTAAAAATTTTAATCTTATTAACGATCGTATCTTTTAAATACAAAGAATTTTTTTAAAGTACACAACTTGGAAAGAAGTGATACAAAAACTGTAATCTTTTATTTTTTTTTTGAAAAACCTTTTCTTTCGAAAAACATACCTAATAATAATGAGGAAATCAGATGTACCTAGCCCAAAAAATGAATTTCTCCGATCGGGCTCAAATTTACAGAAAGTTTAGTCCTATTAGGTGGCACTTCAAAAAAAAAGATTGATCAGTTTGGTCAAAAACTCGCTGAGGTAGAGAGGGTGAAATTTTTGTATTTTGCGCAAAGAGCCTCTATTTCAGATATAAATATCTTTTTATGTATAGCATATAAAAAATTTTGATCCGAACGTTTTCGATAGATTCTTTTCCAATCTTTCGAATGAAATAAAAAAATTCGCAAAATTCAAAATTTAGCCATCATTTTTGAAGATCAAAAATCTTTGTGACTTTTTTTAAAATTTCGACCCTTTTTTTCTTTTTTTTAAAACTAAAAATAAAGCTTAAAATGCTTACTTTCAGATCCTTGAATGGCAAAATGTAGTTTTTTGTTGTTTTTGAAAAATTGAATTTTAAGTAACCTGGTAAATTCAAAAAAATTTTCCTATTGCGAAAAAAATTCTTAAAATTTTTTCATGTACAGTTTTTGATAAAAACAATATTCTAAAAACGAAAATTCAAAAACAAAATTTGTTGATTTTAGAATTTTTTGAAAATTTCCGGAAATGAAATTTTTTTAATTTCATTGATTCCGCATTTTTAATGCACAAATATCATTCATACTTATTATATTATTGCATGTAAATTGTACATTAAAAATTCGCAATTAATCAAATTTAAAAAATTTTGTTCTTGAAAATTTTCAAAAAATTTTAAAGCTAACAAAATAATTTTTTTTTTCTTTTTAAGAATATTGTTTCTTATCAAAAACTGTACATGTAAAAAATTTTCCAAATTTTTTTCGCGCATAGGAAAAATTTTTTGAATTTAACAGGTTACTTAGAATTCAATTTTTCGAAAAAAAACAAACAAAAAACTACATTTCGCTATTCAAGGATCTGGAAAGTAAGCATCTCAAGCTTTATTTTTAGTTTGATAAAAAATGGTCAAACTTAACAAAAAATCAAAAATATTTTTGATTTTCCAAAATAATGGCTAAATTTTTAAATTTTTCAAAATTTTTTTTTATTTCATTGGAAATATTAGGAAATAATCTATCGAAAACGTTTAGGTCAAAATTTTTTATATGTCATACATAAAAAGATATTTATTACCGAAATAGAGGCTCTTTGCGCAAAGTACAAAAATTTCACCCCCTCTACCTCGACGAGTTTTCAACCAAACTGATCAACCTTTTTTTCTTGAAGTGCCATCTAATAGGACTAAACTTTTTATAAATTTGAGCCCGATCGTAGAAATTCTTTTTTTAGGGTGGATACACTTGAGAAATCATGCCTCTAATATAAGGGCAAAGAATGACTGATGTAAATTATTGTAAAATGTAAATAAATTAAAATAATCATATTTATATATAAGTACAATAATTTAATTGTTAATAAGTAATAAAAACAATAAATCCTGTCATTGAAACTACCTACAATTGACCGTTGAAATAGGTAAAATTATAATATTACACAATTACTTAAGTTTTCTTTCTAAACGTTAGTTTTGTATTTCACTACAATATTTATTATTTCTAAAATAATTTTAGACAAGTGAAACGTTTTGCGTAACTTTAGAGAATAATGCGAAGGAATTCATTATTGCTGAACAATTATTTTTTCACTTGCGGCCTGACGTACCTAAGGAAATGAAAATGCAATAAGACGTAACTGAAAATTTACCTCAAAAAAATATATATGTTCTTTTGTCTCGCAATTAAAAAATTAAATGTTTTTATGAAAGTTTTTATGTAATGTTTGTTTATGTAAACCACGCTTGGTTTTCAAAAATTAGAACAAGTGTTAGTGCGGTATACTGAAATGAATTTTCGCGGCGAGTGGAAAGTTGTCCAACCTGCAGATACGTCTTTCACCATTTGCAGGCAGCATGACTGGGAAGAGAGCGAGCTCGTTGATTCAGCAACTCTACTATTGGCAACTAGAGGTCAGCACCTGTGGACCGCTGTCACGCCCGCTGTCCGTTTTTGCTTTTCCTAAAGCAAAGTCCACAGGATCCTCTCTCGATAGGCGGCAAAATTCGAAAGTAACGTGGTTTCTTCTCATTAAAAGTAAAAAAAAACTACCTTGAAGGGGGATTTTGGATAAATAACAATGCAGATTTTTAGACAAGGGCATCATTTATTTTCTTATTAAAAACTGCTTCAAATTTTCAATATTCACTATTTCTGAAATTGTGAACTCCTTCTTTCACAATCTCAAGTCTTGGTTTTACAAACACATGCGTAATGAATATTCTCAAGCAAACTAACAATTAACTAACTTGTTTGCAATTATTACTGAATTAAAGTAAATTCGTCAATCAATCTGCCAATTATACGAGAAACAAATTAGTTGTGCTCAAAAGAAATTAGTTCTGCTCGTGAGAAATTAAGTTCTGCCCGCGGCTTCCTAAACTCCGCTTTTTATGTAATCGTCCCTTCTCTAAAATCAATTTCTGCTACTGGCCCCCTTTCGTTATACAACTTTCTGTAGCGCAGCTTGTCCTTGACTTTACCCTGTTTTTACCCTGGTGAGTCACTAGGATGACCAGATGCCCAAGAGGGAAAAGGAAGACAAGTAAGTAAATAATTATAAAATTCAACGCAAGAGTACGATTTAAAATTCATTTTGATAGAAATAAGTGAACGAACAGTTGTAACGGACAATTGGTTCCTTTCGTCGGTCCTCTGCGACTTGATTAGAGAAAAGAACCTTTCACAATTTGCATTGTGTCTCGGTATTGTGAAAAAGAATTTCGCAATTTTCGAAATTTCGGAATACGTACTTTCGCCACGATTCGCAGAGAAAAATGTGCAAATTTTGTCGTTGCACGATGTTTTGAAAAATTGTACATCCTTTTCTTCTTGTTTCTTTTCAATGAAGTCACAATCGAACAAGCATATAGAAAAGAATCAAAATTTTTACTAGTAAATCAGAAAAACAAGTCATCCATTTCGAAAGATATTCTTCAGCCTCTTCATAAACTTTTATCGTTTTGTAGATGAAATCGTCACACCTTCTATCTTCTCCATCTTTCCGTAGTTTTTGCAAAATACTTTTGACAGAAAGTGGCAAAAATTTACTTTTGATTCTATCATGCAGACCACGGCTCACAATGCAATTATATTGATGACTTCTTTGACACTATTTTTTTCTTTTTCCAATTTCTTGATATTGTCGTGAAACAGAGTCATATACGAGTGAGTGAAAAACAAGAAACACTCGGCCAAGTCGTTTTCAAAAAATGACTTCAAAAATGCTGGAAGCTTGTCAATAGATTTAAAGTAAGATTGTAGAGGCTCGAACATCAGCAGGATTCGATGAACCACTGGATGAAGGCTCAGCCATCGCGTTTTACTGTGATATAGAATATCTCGATATTCTATATTAACAAAGTCACAAAATCCTTCTAATTCTGCTGATCAAAGTGTTTCATTCCGAAAATATTGATGAATTTTGAAACAGATGGTGTCGATGTCGAAAAGATCAAATAGTTCGAGGCCATGACGACTAGAATTGTAGTTGATGTGGGCTGGGCATCCCATACCAATCAAGTTTTTTTCCGTTGTCCCTTCCAAAAGTTTGCACATTCTGTTCGCCCTTGCGATTCAATCCTCCGAAGTTCAAATTTGCGTTATCCGTCGAAAAAGATATTAGCTTTTTTTCAAGTCGTGCTTTTCTAGTATATCAAAAAGCATTGTGGCAATAGGTTCGGCGTTTTCATTATATAGATTTGACAAATCCAGCAGCTTCACTGTAATTCCGCCCTGCTCATGGTGAAAAAAGTGGCTCATGATGGGGAATAATTTTATTTTTCCATGGTTGCTGGCATCTGTACTTATACTGACGAATGAGGCTTTTTAGATATCCTTTATGGCGATGTTCATGATATGGGGAAACAAAACATTGCAAATGATCGCTTTCGTTTTGGTTCTTGCACAAGAGATCTTCGTAGCGATTGCAGAGTCTCCAGATATTTTCCGTAACAAAGCAGCATTGTAGTCTTATGATCTAAATGTTTGATGATGCGTGACGACTTGATAAGCGAAGGCACCTTCAGCAGCCGATATTTTCGCCTCCTCTGTGGAAAATCGTTTGACCATAAAGCTGTCAATTGACTTCAATGTCGATGCGATTTGAATGTTGCTTCGATGTTTTGGAGTCTCGATATGTTTGTCCAACTGGAGGCTTCCTTTTGAAAAAAAGACAATTCAAAAATATCTTTAGAAACTGTTTTATTTTATTTTATTCTATTTCATTTCACTTTATTTGATAACATGACAGCAAAAAAGATGTTGATTTTATATTCACCAGTAACAAAAATATCATGCCTAGATAAAATTTACTCCAATCCACAAATGAGTTTTTTGAAGAGAAGTTCATGCTTTGAAAACCAAAACCAGATTTTATTTTTAAAAACTGATGAACACAAATTGTAAATAATACTACATGAAGAAAGCAAACGAAACTCGAGCATAAAAAACGGAAAGTTCATTATTGTAACGTCACTTTTTCCTTTAAGTCAGTGCCTCTACAGTTGGCTTTCTTTTGCTGCTAACATATCAAAATTGCATGAAATCGAACTAAAGATATGAAAATACGCACCCTTATCAGCGACAGAAATGTTAATGTCGCACACTTTACATTTTGCTACTGACTCGTCAAGAGTAGAAGAAAATCATTGATATTTTGGAAAATCATTGATACTTAGCTTGGCTGAGAAGGTACATTTCCTTTTCGGCATGGCGAAAAACAATCACTGTTAATTATGATAGCCGAATTACGATTGATTGCGATAAATTGACGCCGATGTGAAAAGTTTGCACTTGTCAAAACAATGATGGCTATTGTCAAACACACACTGACACACAAACTCGATGTTTATTAGGGTACATTCATGCCTCATATCTCCATCCCTTTTTTCTTTCGAATTGAATAAATGAAAAAAAGGTATCACAGGGAGTAAATTATAAGGAAATTTTATCTTTTGATCGAAAAGGAGGACGTTTTGAAGATCTTGCGAAGTTTAGGAGGGCACGAGGACGGACTGGGTCTGTCATCACCTCAAGGACGAGCCAAGTGCGGTCAGCCCGGAATTTCCCTAACTGCGTTGCGGTCCAAATTGCCACATGCCCATAGTAACCTTCCTCACACGTGTCACCCTTCTAGATCTTTCCTAACTGCGTTCTACCCAGGCATGTCCATTGGGTAACCTTTTACCCAGTGCACCCTATCATTCCCCATTGTAATTCCTATTTACATTTCATCCCCCTTCTAATTTCTATTTACATTTGTTTACAATTATTTTTAATAATCAGTTTGTTATTAATATTCCTTCAACTTCATTTTTTACAATGTTATTCCTATTTCCTTATACATTATATGTCAATCCACCTGCAATCTCTTTAAAAAATTTCTCTCAGCTACCCTTATATTATTTACCAATCATCCCTATTGAATAAAAATAATTTATTCCCTAGGGTCACTGTCAGAATTCCCCAGAATGAACTGCCCTTTGCCAATTTTATTGTAAATTCATCCTGAATTGTGGATTAACATTTAAGTTCTTCTATGCCAAATTCACCCTCCGCGTGGTGCTGCCTCTACTGAGCATTTCGGAAACTACGCGGAACGTTACACCGCTTGTATCTGAACGTCCGTCCATTATTCAACGGACCAATATGAGTTTCGATAGTCTTTAGCGTTCAGTAGGGATGGGCGATACTGTGTTAAGAGACTCGATACCCGAGTATCGATACTTACCTTACTGTCGATACCGATTTCGATACGGTATCGGCCGAAAAATTATCGATATTAAAGCATCGATACTACCGATACTTTTAGTGGAGGGAGTAAGAGGGACAAGAAAGGGGTATAATCTGTCTCTCTCTTACACATGGAGTGTCGATAACACGCCAAAAAGTATCGCTACACTGATACCTCGACCTTCTAAGTATCTAAATATATTTGTTCTCGATACTTTGATACTCGATACCAAGTACTCGATACTTAAAATATCGGATCAGTATCGCCCATCCTTAGCGTTCAGTAACGAAGCTTCTCCGTAATTTTGCTGCGTCGTGGTATCTGCACGCGCTGGCCTCCATTTTGGACTCGTGCAATTAACTATTACTTTTTGCAATCTTTGTTAGAATTTTTGGATTCTGGGATTCTTAAAATACTTTCATGGATTTTCCTACATCGTTTCACACCATTTTAGCAAAGAAATAACTATGAGCCTTCTCATCCTAAGTAACATCGCTGAACGCAGAGGTAAGACCAAGCCATTTTCTTTTTTTTCTTTAGATTGCTTCGCCTACAAATCGCCGCAAAGGCCTGCTGCACGCACTATAATTTAGTAACAAAATTTTACCGCCTGCTAGATCAGTTTTTACAGTATGAATACTTTACCTGGCCGGAAATCCGATTTCCGAAACTCTTAATTACTGGTAAACGTATTACATCATCATTCTGGAGAGCACGTGCCAAGGACTCCTACTACATGCAAGATACAAGAGACATACACAACGCATTATTTAGTTGCCCTTGATTGCTCCTACTCCCTTTGTTCCTCTCCTCAAATATCGTCCAGCAGATCCACGTTTTTTTTCTTAACTCCAGTTATTTCATCAGATGAGTCCCATACTATCAGGCTTACTGTCGATCGCCAGCCGCCTCCGATGTAATCGGAAGATTTTCTTACATGGAACAACCCATTGAAAGAAGGTCCCATTCTTTTTCCCCTCTCTGCTAGTCCTCCCTATATCGTCCTTATGGAGAGTACTGTCCCCGGCAGGCATCTAAGTAAATACGACTCTTTTGCTCTGACTGGTATCCTAGATCAGGTTATCTCAACCAAGAGAGAGATTTTTAGATCAGGCCAAAACCAAGTCAAGATCTTTTATTCGAACCTCAAGTCTGCAAATACCCTGGTCTCCTCGCAAGAGCTGATCTTTGCGGGTTATAAGCTCTGCATCTCTCTCTCTCTCTCTCTCTCTCTCTCTCTCTCTCTCTTGTTAGAAAGAAGGCTTTCACAGACGATATTTAAGAGAAATACTCTGCAAAAGAAATTTCGTTGGCTATTAAGCCTGACATTCGTAACACCGTCTCCTTGGTTAGACGCAGGGTTAATAAGGATGGCAGTATCCAGAGAAGGGCAGACCTTACACTCTCAGTTTTTAAAATTCCGCGTTCCACTATTATGGTCAATTGTCACTTCAATCTTACTCCTCCATTCCGCCACCTACGCGTTGTCATGTTTTCCAACGCTTTCGGCAAGGGGCAGATCAATATAGAAACTCGCATCCGGTCTGCGAATTTCGTTCGGACCACCACAGGACAAATAAAAGCCACAACCCTCTCAGGATGGCCTTTTGTGCGAATTGTAATGGTCAACATCCCTCCTCTTCTAATACCTGTCCGGTACATCGTTTCGAGTTCGAGATTTGTAAGTTCGGTTTTTGGAACGACTGTGGCTTTGAGGAGGCGGAGGCTCGCTTGGCGGAGTCGGGTATCTTGAAACCCAATCTGTTCAACCCCCAAGCCCCCTTGAGTGAGCGCGACGTTCCCAATAAGGTCTACAGGAATAGAGGGTGGTCATCCCGTGTAGCTCCTCTTACGGTATCGTCGAGCAAGATTAATAACAAAAACACATCACATACTCTTAAAGAAATAGCTGGAATCATGCTTGATTTCTCACAAGATACGAACGCTCATCTTCGGTCCTACATCAACAGTAGAGAAGATATCCGAGCTCACGGTAACGGTCCTAACGATCCTCCTGATCTTCAATTGAAACTAATCTTGACTCTTGTTCCTTCCCTATTCTCTCTAGAGGTGGTTCACGAAGGGCTTCTAGGTCTTTATCCTCCTCTTAGTATTTGAGGTTACCATTTATTTTTTGTTTAGGTTCCTCGCAGTTTTTCTTTTAGTTAGGTTGACTTTAGTTTTCTATGCATAGGTTTTAAAGTTTTAAGGTTCTTTCCGCAAGAGAAGTGCTTAATCTCTCTCTGGTGTTTTATGTTCTGGTTTGCATCTTATCTGTTGGTATCTGGCTGGTTAAACTTCTCCCTGTATCTTCAGTATGTCAAATTCACGTAGAATCATCAATTTTGCTAACTGGAATGCGCACAGTGTAGTTAATAAAAGACCTAAAGTGGACCTAAAGACCACTGCTCCATGAATTCAATTTGGACATCCTGTGCTTTTCCGAGACTTGGCTTTCCAGTGACATCAATTCGGAGATTTCTGGGTTTTTGATTTTCAGGTGTGATCGACCCTGTAGTAGCGGCTCGCTAATTCTGGTCAGGAGAGAGTTTGCAGTCAATTCTTTTGATTTAAAGATTCTTGATCAAATCAAATTGATGCTGCGGGGATAAGTATTGTCACCTTTGTTGGTGAAGTGACCATCCTTTCGGTCTATGCCCCCCCCCCCCACTCTACTATCAGTCACGAAATCTGGTTGGACCTTATGAATCGATCCTCTGGTGTCGACGTTCTTCTTTGATGTGGTGATTTTAACGCCCACTCTACATCTTGTGGGGCTCTTCAATATAACCAACAAGGTAAGCAGCTGTCCAAAGCTGTCTTAGATTTTGACCTGGTTCCTCTCAACGATTCGGTTTCAACTTTTATACTGATTCCAGGTCAAATTGGAAATAATCTTGGCTTGATTTTTTTCTTCTCTTCTCTGGCTTACCTAGCTGCCTCCCGGATTCTTGAGGATTCCTAAGGTTCAGATCACCTTGTCGTCCTCGGCACCCTGGACGCGTCTTCCACCATGTCTCGTTCTCGCTCCAACCACTTCAGTACTAAATCTCTAGATTGGGCTCGCTTTCGTTGCAAAACTGAAGAGCTTGTCCCAGATCTCTCCCAATCTTTGAAGAATGGTATCGGCCATTCTTCTTTGTTGGTATATGGCCAATCTATTGATGCAGTTTTTTTGATCCTTGACGAATGTGGTGCTTTCCGCCCATCTTTCGATGCAAGTTTAGAAAATCACAGCCTCTGTGGTGGAAAGAGGAGTATAATCAGGCTCAAGGGAAGAGAAGATGTGCTCGCAAAAAGGATTTGGCTAACCAAGCTTTCGCGGAGAGAGCTCTGTTTAACAGGGTAGATAATCAGGTCAAAAGAGAGCTTAAGAGCATGAGGCATTCGTCCTTTCGTGAATTCTGCGAGTCATTGGATCTATCCAATGGTTTCTCTAAGATTTGGCGTACGGTCAAATCCCTAGCATTTAGGAAAAATGCCTCAAATACAAGAGTTACCACGGATCCTAACTCCCCAGTTATCAAGAAGCTTCATCTTTCTGATGCGATACCTCGGTACAAACTCGTCGTGGGATTGGACATCTACTATGTGAGCCACGTTTTTTCTCATTACTCGCCATTGGATTTATCTCTACTTTCTACGGATTTATTTATTTATCGAATCTGCTTTAGAGTCTACATTGGACTTGGGATTGCATCGCTTACTGATTTCGGACTATATATCTACTTGGTGCACCTCATTTTAGTTTTGAGCATATAAAGCTTTATAATTGGATATATTATCTTCTGTGTTTCTAGTGACTGGCAATGGCTATTTGCTAAATTGGCAAGAAGCCACAAACAAAAAGGAAGAAGAAGAAGAGGAAGAAGAAGCAGATTTCCCGACATTGCGATTCCTGGCTTGACGGTGCGCGAAAGTAAGTCCGAGATCAGTGCCATTTTCTGAGCTTTTATTGCGACCGAAGGAAGTTATTTGCAAAGACAGTAGCCCGACATGAACCGGAAATGGAAGCAGGATCTTGCGGAGTGGCTACAATGTTGGTAAAGTCACTTCTTTCCTGCATCTTTGCTGGCCTCGCAAGTCTCAGCATTGACTCACATGCAGCAACGACCGCATGTATCCGCATGTAAAGAAAAGTAGTTTTCACTTAGTTTGGGACGCTCGAGACCTTTTCGCCGAGAGATCAGTGTGTCAAACGTTCGATTCATGTAATTTAACCGTACTTTGGTTGAGCCAAGCGTTTCTCTAGAGTCAAGGCGAGGGTACGCGACATAGGACGCCGGCCGGCGTCGGGGCAAATCGTGAGTGTCTCGGGCAGCCATTTTTGAATTTCGGGGTTTTTCTAAAGTAATTACTCTGATTCCCCTGATTGCTAGAATTTTTCTTAAAAATCAACTTCACCTTAATGTCTTTTAGGTTCTATTTTCATGTGAAAAGTCAAGTACTTTAATTTCGTAGTTTTCTTTTGAAACGTAGAAAACAAGACGTGCGGTATAATCTTCTGTTCATTTTGAATTTTCCAATGTTGAATAAACTAAAAGTAAGGTGCATTTAAGTAGAATTTATTTCGAAACTCCAGTGTTCTGTCTCCCTCTCTCTCGCGTGCGCGCGCGCATTCTCACTCCCTCTCATGCAGCGTGGCGAGCTAGCCAACCAACAAGTGACAGGGGCAAATCCAGCGAGGCTCAGGCAAAAATAATTCTGCCTGGCGCCCGAAAATATAAGGAAACAACGAGCTTCGTTACCTCCTTACAATATATATATATTTAAAAAATAATAAGGAAAAACCTTAAAAATACGACTCCTTCCAGATTAATAGTTTATTCCATGAATTTAGAAAATTATCGATAACGTTTAGAAAACCAGCTGGTTTTCCTCATCAGATCAGTACATAAAACAAGTTATAATTATCGTATTAGAATATATTATATTAAAATCGAAACTAAGAAAAAGAATTTATAAAAGTATACCTTATAAAAAGTTTTTGTGTAACCAGATTCGATCTATATTATTAAACATAGAGAATCGAGATGAACATGTTGTTGTTAAAAAATTAAATTCCTTACATAGTATTGGTGAGGGAATTCCATAAAATTAGAATAAATCATGTAAAATCTTGTAAAAAATTGAGTGTGATACTGGAAAATATTAATATATGTTAGGATA
>JBAGKK010019455.1:0-11554 GCA_037177015.1 Euceroptres primus | reverse complement strand
CAAATATCTAAATTAATGCTATAAACTGTGGATACTGTAAGGAGTTGGGACATGTACTTTTAAAAGGTTATAAAAAATATTAGAAAATTCGAATTTTAATTTTTCCGTTCGTAATACATATTTCTAATAAAGTTCTTTGCGTAGGTATAGTTTTATGAAGTCGCTTCACGTTAGCGTAGGTTTAGCCACTCCAAAAAATAAATAGAAAGATGGGAATTCTAAAAAAATTTCATATTATTAAAAAGAACTGTAAGAATATTATTGAATTTTCAGTATCATCATATCTTTCTCATTTTTATATATCTGATTTTATCTGATTTTATTATCCATAAAAGAATTTTTGTATCTTTAGAAACTCCGAAACTAAACAAAAATGGATCTGAATATAACCTAACCGTTACTTGTGTCTTCTAAATTTTTCTAAAAAACTTTAGTATTGTTACCTAGACGGTTAATGTGGTAAGTACGGATTGTTGTTATTTATATGTATGATGTAAAATTTATGCTCTATAAAATACAAATTGTATTCCTTTCTTGTAATTGTTACAGTTCTGATGAGGCTATAATATTATAGCGAAATGCATTAACACATTTCGAAAATAAGCATTGTTTATTTCGAAAACCCATAAAGCTTAAGACCTAAGGCCACAAGAAAAAACCAACTTTATTAATAATTATTAATTTCTCTAACTAATTTATATCTGGACATCCAATCCAATATTGTGGAGATGATAGCGGATAACCGTGCTCTGTTTCCAGAAATTCGGAATTAAACTTCCAGAAATATTTTCCTTTGAAAAAATAGACTGCTCCTACAATACAATGTTTTTTTCAAATTTTTGTTAGAGTCATTTGATTTTAGTTTATTTTTAAAATTTTTACCATTTGTCCAGGTCATTGCTGTATCAATATTTGTTGGAATGCCTCGTAATTTTTTAATGTCTTGAGTAAAATTAGAATCTAATGAGTGTAGAGTATCATTGATGCTCCAAAATGAGTCCCCTCTGTTTTTTTTTATATAAAAATATTAACTTGAAAAAATAATTAGTCAAAAAGCAAACTTCTTTCAAATCTCAAAAAATTTAATATCTTGCAAAATATTCAAAGATGTCAAAGTCTACTTTGAAAATTTAAATATTACCTGAACAGATACGTTTTTTCTGTTTTGGGCCAGACAAGTGCAGCATCAATTTTATCGATATTAACAGGAATCCCATAGTCAGATAAAGATCCTGGACTATCATTACTGAATTTATCACCATTGTATACCCAATATTTATCACCTGCAAATTGCAATCCAAATTAATCTTATTTATATTTTAATAAATAATAAATAAAAATAAAATTAGCTACCAGAAAAAAGTACAATGCTTGAATCGATTCCTCTTTCATAAGCAGCATCAATTTTGGTCACATAATTTGGTAAACCATGAAATAATTGATGAAACTTTACTGGATAATCGTTATCCAATAATCCACGTTGAACCAATCGCCATAGGTACTAAAAAATGATTAATTATTAATTCAAAATTAAAATTCCAAATTATTTTTTCGACATTTTTTAAAATTAAAAATTGTGTTCTTATTCACTTCGCCTTTGAAAATAAATAGTTCATTTCTAAATACAGAAAGTGTATCAAAGTCGCCTTCACAGATGTCAGGAATTGTAAAATTTTCAGAAGCTGGATTTTTATTTTCATGAAGACGATGTTCCTCCACTGTTTCGTAGTCTCCGATAAAAGTAATATTTGCAAAATTTGTTCTTTGGGTCGTTGAAGGGGAAAGTGAAGTTTGAAATTCAGATTCAGTGGAAAATGTGATTTCGAATTCTGTCGTCGATTTTGGAACTTCAGTGATGGTTCTTTTTGTTGTCGATTCTTGTTCCCCTTTTTGATTCGAAACTAAAAATAAAATATTGTCATTCGTTTTTTTTACTGCTAACAAGTAGATAGTTTTTTATAATTTTATTAGGAACTTCAGTGAAACGAAACTTTAATCAGGGTGTCTAACGTCCTGGAAATCCTTGAAAACCTGGAAAAATCCTTGAATTTTTTTTACCTGGAAAAACCTGGAAAAGTCCTTGAATTTCACTCATAGTCCTGGAATTCTTATCACTCTAAATTTGAATGAGTAATTTTCTTAAAATGACAGGCTTGCTACATCAGGTCAGAGAATTCTGGAAAGTCAGGGAATTTAAAAATAGTCAGGGAAAGTCAAGAAAAACTTTCAAAGAGCCAGGGAGTTTTTTTGATTCAACAAATTATAATTATATCTGAATAGTTATTATAATTTAACAATTGTTGTAATTATATAATTATAATATTACAAAATCAGGGATCAGTCAGTCATCTATTCCCCTTTTTCCCTTTTATTCGGCAAATCCCCTAAAATCACTTTTTTTATTCCTTATTTATATGTACTTATATTTATACTTATTTTCGATCCTTCTTCTCCCTTTTTTCCCTTTTTATATTCAAATTTTCGAATAATTTTCCAAGAATTAAGAGAAATAGAAACTTGTGACATTCAAAAACTCTTTTAATGCTTTCTTAAATATCCCATAATTTCCAAATTTTCAAAATATACGACAGTCTCCTAAAATCTCTTGAAAGCTCTCCAGAATCTTTAAAATTGATTTAAAATCCTTGAAAACTCTCCAAAATATTTGACTCTTCTAGAATCTTCTGGGTTCTCCTACAATAATCTTATAAAATATCCCAAAATTTGTCAATATTCCACAATATATACTAGACTCTTCCAGAATCTTCTAAAATTTTCTGAATACTTCCGTAACCTTCTATAATTTTTTACAGAATCTCTTAGAATCCTCCAAAGTCAACAAAAGATTACCGAAATTCTCTCAAATTCTTTAGAATTTGCAAAACTTTTATCTGAAATTTATAAAAATTCTCCAAAATATTCTAGACTGTTTTAAAATCTACAATCTATAAAAATTCTCCAAAATATTCTAGACTGTTTTAAAATCTACAATCATTTAGATTCTTCTGAAATCTTCCATAATCTTTTTAGAACCTTCTGGATTCTAAATAAATAATTTTACTTTTCTATAATAATCTTATACAATCTTAAAGAATTCTGAAAAATTCTTTAATATTCTACAAAATATACTAGTATGTTCCAGAATCTTCTAAAATCTTCTGAACTCTTCCATGATCTTCTAAAATCTTCTAGAATCGTCTAGAATATTCTGAAATGTACCCGATGTTTTGAACGTTCAAATGAACGAACTTTTTTTCTTAACTCTAATTTATCTGGAAATATCGTTCAATCTAGAAAATAAAGAGAAATATCATGAGCTTCTTTATCATTACATTAGTTTCTACATTAATAAACCAAAATTTTAGAACAAATTTGAGTTAAATATGAAATAAAATAAAGATTTCGTTCATTTGAACTTTCAGAACTTCAAGCAGATTATTCTGAAGTGTATTATAATTTCCAGAATTCTGCAAAATCCTTTAGAACCCCCTCAAATGACTTATAATCTTGAAGAATCTTCTAGACTGTTTTCAGAATCTTCCTAAAATTCTGTAGACTTTTTGAGTCTTCAAAAAAAAGTCTGGAAGAAATTAGAAGATTTTAGAACTCTATGGAAGATTTTGGAAGAACCAGGAAGTCTCTGAGAGATTCTAAAACACTAAAAAATCTAGATTCTAGAGAATTTTTTGGAATTTTAAAAGATTTAAAATGAATTTACAAGTTTATGGAAAACTAAAAATATTCTGGAAGATTTTGAAAGTTGGTTGGAAAGTTCAAAATTCGTGAAGGATTTTAGAAAATTATAGAGGATTCCAAAGATTCTGTTTAGAAATTTGAGGAATGTTTTGTTAGATTTTGGACAGAAATCTAAGATTTTTAAGGATTTGTTTAGATTCTGGAGAATTGTAGGTTCCTTGATATTTTTAAAAGAAAAAACGGTAAGAGAAAATGAAAAATTGGTCAGGAAAAGTCAGGAAATTTTGAAATTGGAATTTTGTGGCAACCCGAAATTAAATGAGTAGTCGTTTATCAATTGCTTTAATAAGATTTTTGTAGAAAACTACATATTCACTTAGTAAGGCTTGCTAATAAATTCATTTAGTTAGTTTACTAAACGAAGTTTAGTTTACTGAAAAATAGTAATTTTTTATTAAAGATTAATAGAAACGCTTACTAAAGCAATGGATAAAACGACTTATTAGTAGAAAACTACTAATTCTTCTTAGAGAGTATTTCCTTAAAAACAGTTTTTTGAGTTTATACAGATAAATACAGTTAGCTAAATTCAAGAATTTCATAAATCCTGTAATATACATTTTATATGGTTCATTTATTTGTATAAATTATTTCTATCGTACAGGTTCAAGAAAAAGATTTTTTGCATGAAAGTTTATGGTAATAATTAAAAAATGATGTCTGGAAAAATTTATTTTTTACCTGGAAACCTGAAAAAGTCCTGGAATTTTTTAAAAAGAAAAACGCTAGACACCCTGACTTTAATGTCTAATAAAAAAATAAATACCGTAGAGTGGGGCTATTTGCGCAATGTGGGGTTATTAGGTGCAACTCGAAGTATGATTTTTAATATGATAATTTGAATCAAAATAATAATCTCCTAGCATATAAGATTCAGAAGGATTTCTGCTTTACTGAAGATGTGGGCTGAAAGTTTATACGGCTTCTTCACAAGCATTGAAAAATGTTTAAATGTGTGGGGGCATTTTAAAAAATTGGTTAGATCTCCAAACTTTGTATCAGTTCAATGGTTTAAATGTAATAAAAAATTCTCGGTTGCTCTTGTTTTTCGTTCAAATTTAAGTGGTAAGAGGAATTTGTTTCATAAATGCGAGTTTGTGCTTCATTAAATAGTTCAAAGGTGATATATGAAAACTTGAAGATCGGCGGTATACAAATCGGCTGATGGTTCAGCAAGTTATGCTATGTGCTAATTTTTCAATTTTGTATTTGTTTCCTTTTCAATAATTTTTTTTTTAAACTAAGTTGAAATAATATTTCACAATAATTGAGTTTTCGAAATCTAACCGTATAAAATATGAGGATACCTGTCAGAAACCTAATCTCATTTTTCAGTTTCTATTTTCGATTTTGCAGCTCAAACGAAGACAGAATCAAGTTTTTGTGCTGCATTTTGAAGATTTTAACATAAATTGTAAGAGAAAATGTTATCTCTAAAAAATTATCTGTAATTATTATTATTTTAATATAGAGCTAATTTTTTTCTTCCAGGAGAAAATTTTTATCAGTTAAATTATAGAATATAGATCAGTTAAATTGCTCAGTTGGGGATGCCCAATAAATTAAATGGTTAGATATGACCTCAGAATCTTAGATGGATGTTCAACAAATTATAGATGCTTCTAAGAATATATTTCGTTAATATTAATGTTGATGTTTAATTGTTTTATTTTTTTCTGTTTGATAATCTCAAACCAATCTGAATTTCTGAAATAAACTTTTTTTTTCGTACTTTATCATCAGAATGTATTCTCAAATAGTTAAATAATAATTCTAAATAATATTTCAGTATTAAAAAATTATTTTATTCATTCAAAACATTAAAAAATAATAGTTGTATCTATTTAGAAGATCGGCGGTACAAAAAGGTACAACTTTTCTACAATGATTATTAGTAAGTAGAAAATGATTTAAAAATCTAGAAATGATAGATTTCTCTTCAGAATTGAGTTCTCTAACTCTTTGTAAAAATGAAAAAGCTGAAAAGATTTTTTCTTGTGCGTAAAGTTAAAAAAAACCTCAAAAAATAAGTAAAAGTTGTACCTAATAGATCACTCTACGGAACCACTTTTTTTCTGCAATAAACTTACTGTAAAGATCGTATAATCCCAGAAGATCGTCATAATCCAGTTGAAAGGCTGACGTATATCCTTTGTAATATGGAAACATAATGGAAGTCGGTATTGTTGAATGAGATAAACCTAAGCTGTGTCCCAGTTCGTGGACAGCAACTGAAAAAAAATCTGTACCATCATAAGGGTCAGAAGGTCGTATCTCCCATTTTTCATCGTCGTCGAAATGAATGTCTCCTCCATAAGAATCCATTTCATAAGGAAAAAAAGCATGAGCCAATATATTTCCAGGCCCATCAAAAGGATACCTATAAAATAAAGAGAGCAAAAAAAAAATTAATTATGGAAATAAATTTCCTATTTTAATAAAAATAATGTAATATTTAATGACTTGAATTTTAATGTAATTAACTATTTTATTCATTTAGGAAAATTAATAATTAATGTACCCATCACCATGGGAACCTTGGCTGAAACTTATTACAATATCTGCATTAGGATTTGTGACTTGTCGAAAATTAAGTCTAGAATAATCACTCCAAGCATCGAAAGCTCTTTCCATTTCATCGATTACAGTTTCTTCCTTTAATTTTGGCGACCAATTTGCAATGCTGAAATATTAATCTGTTAACTGATTTTTTAAAAATTATTTTATTTTAATCTGATTTTTAATATTAATGAATTTTTTTAAATTTCAATTTGCTTCTTTTCTTAATTACTAATAAGTGACTTCACGATTTCTCCATCCTTCAGAACCGACGATATATCTTTTTTTTCTAGATACTGGATGTTTAATATCTGCCACTCCACAACGTGGTGTTTCCATCAACTTAAAAAAGAATTTTAATACATTTAATGATTCAAATCAAACATCTTTTAATAATTTTGAGTACGATAAATTTTATTTTTTTTTAATCCACTTTATGGGATAGAAATACCTTTAAAGTTTCGTTATCGATTTTCCCAGTAGTTGGAATGTTTCCAAACTGTTGTAGATTTTTTATAGCGTCGACTAAAGCATTTTCCATGTAAAGAGATTCCGAGTTTTCATTCGATGGCAAATATCCAAATTTTCTCATAAATTTAATCTGATAAAATTATATCAGTGATTTTCAGAATAATTATTTTTTGTATTAAAATATATTTTATAAATATTTTATATTTTATTTTTATTTATAAATATTCTACGCACCGCTTCAGTGGATAGCAAAAGTCGTTCTGTCAATAAGTTCGAAATTCTAACTGGTGCCAAATTCATAAACTCAATATAAAAAATTATAATTAGCCAAGTGAAAATAATTGGATGTCTCATAGTAAAATAAAAATAAAAATTAACATAAAGTTGAAAAATTAATTTCAATTATCATAATGGAGTTCAATTTTATTTTTAATAAATTTATTTCACTTGCAACAAAAAATTCTTCAAGTAAATCATTTTTCTTTATTTTTTATTTTAAATATTAATTCTCATTTTTTATTTTAAACATTACTTATTATTTTCAGATTTTATTCTTGAGTTTTGTTTTACTATCGAAGCACTGTCCTTTGAGAAAATAAATGTTTAAATAGAACCTTGCAACCTAGTCAGCAATTAAGAACAGACTGAGATGATAATAAAGTGGCAAACGACTTATAACAGCTCTTGAAGAAAATGAAATATTCAATTGAGAAGAAATTTGATTCCTTATTTTCCATTTCCCACAAAAAATGGAGTAAAATTTTTAAACCGAATTAAGAACATAAATAAGTTACTGAATTCAGTTGATTCAAATGTTTTTATAATTTATTAATAAGAAAATCTGTCAAAAACTTGGAAAGTTGTCTGAATAATTAATTTAATTATTATTTCTTTATAACTACTATCTTTAAAACAAAAATAACAATTAAAGAATGTCATCAACAGTGTCATCTTCTGAGGTAGAATCTGAATCTATTGATTCAGACGTCTCCTGCGATAAAAAGATCAATTTGACAAATTTAAAAGAGTCAAATTTTTGTCCCTTTGTAAGTGAATTGAAAGATATTTTTTATTCAATTTTATAATTGAATTTTACATTTTTTATTCAAGTTTATAATTGAATTTTATATTTTTGATTCAAGTTTATAATTGAATTATATATTTTTTATTCAAGTTTATAATTGAATTTTATATTTTATATTCAATTTTCAAATTTATTTAAAGAAACTTTAATTACCATAACTTTATTATTATAATAATTCATTTTATCATTTATCTTACTCATATTTTCAGAATCTGAAATGGGTTTTTGGTCTCAACTCTACAGTTCCAATAATAAATTTAACAACAAAAAACAGAACTTTGATCGCTTATGCTTGCTCACATGTCATTGCTTTATATGATTATCAATCAAAAGAAATGTTAACACTTCAGGGACACGTTAGTAATTAAAATTTTTTTTACAAAATTAAAATGATTTAAAAATGCTTTATTTTTACTTTTTACTTTTTTAGACAAACGATGTGAGAACTTTATCAACAAATTCTGATGGTAAATGGTTGCTTACTGCTGATTTTGGAAAAGATTCAGTTGTTGTGATTTGGGACACAGAAAAATGGTTAGACCAAAAAATTGTATCTCAAATTATTCAAATATTAAAAATTGCTATTCAAAAAGATTTCTTCGAACAGAAGATGAAAACTTTGCCTAAATCTAAAAATTAAAAGTTGCTTATTTAAAAAGATTTCTTCGAAAAGAAGATAAAAACTTTGCCTAAAACTAAAAATTAAAAATAATTTAACAATTTATTTTACAGCATTCCTATTTGCACTCTTTTTAATCCACATGGAGAGGCAGGAATGACAGCTGCAAAAATTAGTTTTGATGCAAAATATGTTGTTACTGTAGGGAATGAAAAATGTCAAATATTAAAATTCTGGCTCTGGACTTGTGGTCGAGATGTTGCTGATGGTCAGTTTTTGAATTATTCAAAAGATTGAAAAGATTCCTAAACTAAAAAATTTAATATGATACTTAAATTACCATAACTATCGTAATTTTTATTCTAAAAATATTTAATTGTAGTTTAATATTTCTAGCATCAATCGAACTAAGTGCCACGAAAAGAGATCGAGTCAAAGAAATTAGCTTCAATGATAATAATTCAGATCAATTTATTCTTACACTCGAGCATCACGTATTGTTTGTCACGTGGGTTAGTATTCGCCAAAAACAAATAAACAATTATTTTAAAAAATATTTAACTTTTTCAGAAGCTGGAAATTTTTTGTCCAGTTTGGAATTTTTAGCAAGCAGGATGTTTGACGATTTTTTGAAAAGAGTTAATAATTATATTAAAGAATAGAATAATTTATATTTAATTTTTCTTTATATTCTTTGAATAAGATTTTTAATATTTTTTTTAAGGAAAGTAAACGTTTACACGTGCATCATCCACACATTAAAAGAATACGGGACATTGGTATTCTAAATAATTCCCTTTACTTATCTGGAGCAAATAAAGCAATAACAAGCACTTCCAATGGTAACTTAATTTAATTAATTTTCAAGATTCTGAAAAAATAAATAATAATGAAAATTCAAATATAAATTATAAATATAAATTATATATGAATATAAATATAAGTAAATATAAGTATAAATTATATATAAATATAAATAAATATAAATTTAAATTATAAATTTAAATTATAAATATAAAATATAATTATAAACATAAAATACAATAAAATAAAATATATAAATTGTTCAATTACGAACAATTTACTTTCAAATTGAATTTTGTATTGAAAATATCTCCTTTGCCTATATTTTGTCCTGATTTAGATTTTTAATTCTCAGGTTTCATTTTAATGTGGAGTAATCATACGGAGAAAATTAATTCAAAGGAACAGACGAGAAATGAAATGCAGTTTTTGAAAGCAGTTCGTCTTCAGAAAACTGATATCACTCAAATTGCTCGTCACAAAGAGTAATTCATTTTCCTGAAATTTAGAGTTAGAAGTTTAAAAAAAAAATGCACAGAAAATTTTTAATTGGAAAATTACAGTAAAATCGTCCTGGGCACTTCTGAAGGACATTTAAATTTTTATGATGAAGAATTGAAGCTTTTATACTGGTGTCATGAATGCAATTTTGACTCTATAAGTTCAATAAGTTTTGACCTCTCTTCTGAATTCAAAGCTCCAAAATTTATTGATCAACTGCCAGAAGGTAATTTTTACTCTTTAAATATTAGAATTAATTTTCGACGTTAAAAGAAAGAAATCCTGTAATAAACTATCAGATTTCTAGTAACACAAAATAACGATGAAAAGAGTAAGAACTGGAAAAAAGTATCAAATGATTCTGACGAAGATTACGACTTTTCAACAAATTCCGAAAGCGAACATGAGACTATAATTTCAGAATATGTGAAATACGAATCCAAAGAAAGTGTAGAGGAAACTAAATCTAATTTCACATTCAAAATAGAATACATCTGCAAAACTGGAGAGAATAAGAAAAATTATGAATATCGAAAAGATTCTGAATCAAAAAATAATAGTGTTGGTCCAACGGATGCTACCATGGAAAAAAAATCTTTTGCAATCGAAAGATTCTTTGTGTGTCGGTATTTTTTTTTGGAAATTGCCATTAAAGTGAAAAATTGAATTTTATATTATTACCTACTAATTATATTTTCCTCAGGTACTAAATTGGGAAGATTGGCTTGGCTAGATGTTCCAAAATTAAAGTGCCGATTCGTTTCACATCCTTCAGAAAGTGCAGTCACTGCTTTGGATCTTCACAGTGATCTGTAAATTAATAAATTTCATAAATGATAATTGAAAAGAAAATTAACCATCTAAAGTATTTTCCTTTCAGAAAATACATGGTTATAGGGAATTCTTCTGGTGCCATCCGTTTGTTTAATTACGAAAACCACACATTGATGATTTATAAAAAAACTCCCCCTCTTCCTAACTTTGCTGTAATTTATAACAGAGAAACAATCAATTACGACATAACACACGTTTCCAGTTTTAAAACCCATGAAACTTTAAAATCTGTGACTGCCCTTAAATATTCTCCAAAATGTAAGTAATATAGTTAATCAAATTATGAGTATTTTTAATTTTTATGAATATGTAACATAACATATAGTTAATCAAATTATGAGTATTTTTAATTTTTACGAATATGTAACATAACATTTAACATATAGTTTATCAAATGAGTATTTTTAATTTATACGAACATGTCTTAAATCAGAACTAATACTTTGGATTTTAAATTTATTATTTTATTTTTTAATTTTCAACTAGTTATTATATTAAAACTATATTATTATATTAAAGTATTATTTCATTATCAGCTGATATGCTAATGTGTGGATTAGAAAATGGAGTAATGTGGATTTTACATCCAGATACTTTGAATTTATTGGACGAAACTCCCTTCAAACATTCAACAGAAGCTATTTTAAATATTGCTTTTTCCGAAAATTCCATGTACATGGCTTATTCGGTACAAATAATTCAATTTCAATTTTTAAATATTTTATATAAATAGAGATTTTATTCCTTTATAATTAACATTAATTATTGAAAGCAATACAGTAAATAGAAAGATTACACTGATCAACAAAAATGACCTATGTCCTCGCTGAATGGGACATTTCATTTCCAAAGTACTTTTCAATGCTGAACACAAATCTGGCTTCCGTTTGTTGCTATCACGTCTAGTTTAATAGATATTTGCAATT
>JBAGKK010019444.1:0-11554 GCA_037177015.1 Euceroptres primus | reverse complement strand
GACTGCTCGCTCGAAAGCTTCGAATCGAGAACCGTCTACCCCCGAGCCCGGTTCTCGATTCGGCGACGAGTGTACTTAAAATTTAAAGAGTTTCAAATCAAACTCCTTCAAAATTATGCTATAATAATTTAATGAAATATTTTTCTATTAAATATTTACGAAATTTCTTAACATCTCCGGGTTTTTCTGATCTCAAGAAATTCGTGGTCGTTTTACGTTTTACATAAGAACTAAAGTTATAATTTATTTGCCTATTTTCTTGAACAAATCACCCCATTTCCCCCTTTTTAAGAGCAGTTTAGTTTAGCTGTAAAAGCTGTGATTAATCAAGTCTAAATTAAGTCTCCGAAACATAAAAATTGAGGCACAAATTTTTTAAAAAATTATACTTTTAATTTCAGAACCACCACCGGAAAGAGTCAGAGTTCACTACTATCCAGGTCTCGGAGCGTTGTTCCTCCAACGGCGGCGCCTTCGACCTCCTCCTGGAACAGTTCTTCTGTTGAACAAGAATCAGACTACGTTGTCGATACAGAAAAGGGAAATGCATATTACAAAGGACAATTTCTGGGAAAGGTAATGGAACCTTACAAATACCACTATTTCTATAATATAGTTGAGTTTCTATCCAGTTTACTGACTATATTCTTCCAAATATATAACTCTACCATGACCACGAAACAAAGGATAAATTTACACGTAAACTCGAAAAATTAAACCTCCTGAGAATAGATGTTTGAAATTCTAACAAACGCTTTATTGCCACCGGTTGCTAGAAAACCTGAACGGATTACCAAGTTGAGTGATAATGCCTCTCTGATTAGCTGCAAAAATCCCTCGAGTAATGTGAGTAGGGAGTAGTCGGTGAATTTATTACTTCCAGTATATTATTTTTATTTACATTACATGGAATCTCTTTCGTAGAACTCCTCAGGGAAAATGGAAAAAATATCTGTTAATGGAATCTTTTTCTCTTGAATAGGTAGAAGCGTCTTAAATTTAAATTCTTTCAAGACCGAATTAAAGTTTTAAAATTCAAATTCTTCCAAATTAAAATTCGAAAATTCGAAATTTTTTCACATTACCAGCCTTAAAGTTCAGTTTCTTTTGAATCTAAAAGACTGATCTATTGGTGATTCCAAGTTTAAAGTGCTAGTCTTTCAAGAGCTAATTCATTTGTATGACTGTTGCTTCTGGAAACCCATTTCAATATTCAGTTTGAATCTCTCAGGTGCCGAAAGGCTTTACCTACATTACTATTTACTCAAGTTCACAGTAGATTGAATTTACTTCTTAGAGTTTGGCTCAAGAATATTACGCTGTTTGCAAGTATCTTGCAGAATCTTATCCCTATCATTTTATGTTTATCTGTAAGTAATACCTCGATGTTAAGCGTGCAGCGGAAGGGCCACTTCCTTTCCTTTCTCACTCTATCTACGTTCCCACCTTTTCATCTCTTTTTCTCTCTCACCAGTCACACAAGCTTGCAACCTCGCTCATACCAATTTCATCTTTCCCGTTGGGTATATTCCCATTGGTCATGCAACTCTAGACGTTCTTGATCTCAAAATCATCAAAGCAAAATTATTCGGGTGAAAAAAAAGAACCTGTTTCGAAATGTCAATATTGTGGGTCCATTTAAAAATTAAGGTTGGAAAATAATTTAGAATTCAAAAATTTATCATTGGCATCATGAGCTTTTAAAATTTAAATTTAGATTCAAGATATTTTGTATTTAGTGAGTTAAGATTAAAAGTTACGAGAAATTCCTGGTTGATTAGTCTCTTAGATATGAGTTGATGAGTTCATTAAAGTTCATTATCCATCAGTTTGTCATGGCTTTTAAAATTCTTTCTCCCTCGCAATTTCTTCTTTGCAAGCAGGATGTTTGAACTTTCTTATTAATCACATCTCGCAGTCTCCTTGTGTTATTTTCATCTCCATTAATCAATGACCCCATCCTCTTGGGATTTTTCATTTGAAAAACAAAACTGATCTGATTGAATTAGAATAGCTCTTGAGCTTCTGTTATTCTTCGTATGGTTCCATTTGTTTTCTCTGCTGCATTTCCTCATTTGATTACGACACAATTTGGGTCAGAATCCCAGAAAATATTTTCATTGCCTTTTGATGCTTGAGTCTGTTTTTCATTCGTGTTGATCTCCACTGCCTAAATCAACAAAAAGTCACTTTGCAACCGAGTTTTATCTATTTTTAATCTATTAAGCTTTCAGTTATTCTGAACCAGCTTTTTCTCAAAGGAAATTTTTTTTTCAAACCTGTAAACTCTACTTGTATTTAATTGTTTTCTTTCCAACGAATTTTAAGCATCTGAGCAGGCACATTTTTCTACGTTAGTCTTCATTGCTTCTTGTTCTTCCTTTTTCTCTTCGGTCACGCGAGTTGGCTATAACTTCCTTCGAGCCACAGATATATATTTTTTTCTTTTCGAACATGTAATACATATTTCTTTCATGAATATTATCACGCGAGCCGACCGACAATTTTGTGGTTTACTTTCCAATAGAATTCTGATGGGTATTGAAAATATATTTTGGACTTTCTACGCATTGAATTTTAAACTAGGCCATGGCTGTAAAAAAATTCGAAGGATCTTAGGTGTCTATATTTTTTCATGTCAGGTTGAAATCTTAATCTATTTTGAAACTTTTTCTTTAGCTTTAAGTTTTTTATTTTTCTTTTTCTTTAGATATTTAATTAAAGCATTAAATATCCTTATTTTTCTCGAAAGATGGATTTTTAGAAAAATAACATTTGTCAATTTCAGGCGAGGGTGATTTAATTTTTTTAAAAATCAGGTTGACGTTGTAGTGTGGCTTCAGCGAAATAAAAACCGGATCAGGAGTATGGTCTCTTGGAGGTGAAGAACGGTTTCGGAGTAAAGTAAACCGTGCGTCAGCAGATGGGCTACGTACAAACTAAACTAAATGACTCTGTGTAGGTGTCAGTTTTGCAATGGTGTGAGCGAGTAAATGTGTTTCGAAGGACCTGCTCGCATCTCTGAAAAGTTATCGACACAAAGGACCTGTTCAGGTTCGAAGCTTGGCGAGCGTGGGTCGTGAGAAAAGTATTCTTCTCTCATTCTTCCTTCTTCTTCCTTTATATTTTTCCTCTTTCTTAAGACATATACACTGTACCTTTTTTCCCCTTCGACCAGGAGTTACTTCATAACATAAAACGTCGAGCCCAGTACAGGAATTTTCTTAAAGTCACCATTCTGCTTCTTCTTATTTTATCGCTTTGGCACTCGTTTCATATTCAGTTTTCAATTTTCATTCCAACTTTTAACCAGTCTTATCAAAATTAAAACAGTTATAGTAAATATTTATAGGTGTCGGAATTTCTTTGAAAAGAAGTTCTTTAAAAGTTGATCCCAAGTTAGTTGTGCATTTTTCATTCTGGTCTTTGTAATCTTTCAGTGGAAATGGAGATTCTATAAATGGAATCTAAATTATTGTCTACGAAAAAAATTCAGCACAATTTGTCCTTGGAAATTCTGTTGAATCAATGACGAATTTTATGTAGGGAATCGACCAAATAAGTCAGATTTGTTCTATTTTCTCGTCTATAATTTTATTATTCTTCTCGTGACTCAAATCTAAATGCCAAACTGAATTGAGACTCGAAACCACAGAAATATAGTTATCGTAGTGCTGCAGACTACAAAACGTCAATGAGAATATGAGTGCGAGTTGTAAATTGATTTATGGTAAGCGTTCCATTTACAAAGTCATAACTCATCTTCTGTTTCAATTTTCAAACTCCCTTTAAATTTTTCTGACATTCAAAAGGAGATTAAATTAAAATGTGAAGATTCGATTTTAAATTCACATTTCTAATCGGCGGTGCTAATTAGCATTTCAATTATAGAAGTTTGATTAAGATTTAAAATATTTTCAAGTCGATTCATTTTTGGATTAGTTGATTAAAAAATAATTAACCCTAAACAAATTTTTTTAAAAATAAAACTAACTTTTTTCATTTAAGCAACTTTGTTTCTCGTAGGAAATTTCTACTCTTAGGTTTGCTTGTTTCGTGAGCAAAATCTGGAATATAAAGTTTTAGCCGGAACTGTAATTACCGTAATTTCCACTAGTACGAAAGTGTTGTGTTACCCTAGATGCCTAGATTTACAATTCCCTCTCTTTTTCATTTGCATTATTTTCATACCTAGATTTATTCGTTTACAAGGACATATATTTATGTATGACATGGTTCCTATTCACAGCTATTAGGGAGCAGCCAGACGTTTTGCAAATAATGAAATAGAGTGACGCTATCGCAACGAGAACGGCAGTAGTTTAATTTTCGTAACATTGAAAGATATTTTCGCGACTTTTGGCATTCGGCCCGATATTCTTCCTTTTTCATGGCATTCACGTCGTCTAGGAATTTGTAAAAGTCAGATCCAGACTACTTTTGACGAGACAAGGATACTGAAATTGTATACGTGAAATTTTTAAAAAATGATTTTAAATTGAATTTTTAATTCTATTTTGAATCTCTTCTGCTTGAAGCTTTCAATTTTAGTTGATTTCAAAGCATCCAATGTTAAATGTTTCAATATTACATTTGATGTGATTCTTTTCATTCCAGGGTGGCTTTGCGAAAGTTTATTTAATAACTGACATCGCAACAAGGAAGCAATATGCCTGCAAAATCATCCCCAAGAATCGAATGCAGAAGATCCACATGCAAAAGGTTCGATCCTTTCTATATCTCGATTTTTCTACATTTTTCTCTTTATGATTTTAAATTATTCTTATTGTTTCTTTATTTTAAAAATATGCAATTTTTTTTAATTTTCCAAAGTTATTTTTAATATTTTTGTCGTGGCAAGTTTAATAATTAGAAGTGGAAGAAGATCTAGTTAATAAATTAATGGTTTATAATCTTTATAATTTGCAGATTGCGAGAGAGGTCATGATACACAAGGAGCTGAATCATGTCAATGTCGTCCAGATGCATCACTACTTTGAGGACAATCTAAACGTCTACATGCTCTTAGAAGCTTGTCCAAGAAAGGTATAATACACGACATTGCATGACCGATCGCCTCGAGTACTTTTCTCCACTCTTTGCCTTTAACACGCCACATTCTTCTCCTGCTTCAGAGTTCACATTCACTATCACCTCAACAATTCTCATTTAACTTTCGCTCTCCTTTCCAACCTCGATGACACACGCTGGCTCCTCTATGCCAATGTCGTTTGTTATTCAAATCCACAAAACCAGGTCAGTCGTGGGACGAAAAATCGAATCAGATTCTAAGCTTCAGTATCAAAAGTGGTCTTTCAAAAACTGACAAGGTTGACAAAAGTGTTGAATGTCCTTGTGAAAAATACACTGCCCTTAAAATTTTTGTCAATCGTCTTTAATTTTTCTTAAAGTCTTTTTTTATCGGCAGTAAAATACAACATGACAATAGATAAATATTTAAATTTAAAGAAATATAATAATTATTGATAAATTTAAAAACTAAAAAAAATGGAGAATGTGGAAGTATTTCTGCTGCTCACAATTTCATTCCAGTAATCAGATTCGAATCCAATAATGGAAACTAAACAGCTGTCTGAAATCTTCGTTTCCAATTTCACCGTAAGAAGATTACTAAGCTGATAGTCTTGTCTTTAAAAAAATAGTAATAAATTCAAGAATAGTAATTTCCAATTTAGAAATATTTTATTTAGTTTTCAAAATATGTTACAATTATAAATCAATTGCTTAATTAAAGGCTTTAATGTTTGGATTACTGGGACGTTTATCTTTGCTTTTTTTTACCGCTTATTGTCATCTTAAAGGATGGAAGGGACGATGAGAATTTGATTCCGGTTCACCTTCACGACCTTGACCTGTGGAGTTAATAATTATAGTACGACTCGCGTGATACTTTCCTAAAATAAAACGGCGGCAATGAATCGTAAAACTTAGAGAAGCGTGTCTGCAGAAGAGGGTCGATCAAGCGTGCGTCGTCGTCGTTAGTTTGATGTGAAAATGCGAGTGCTTCTGCCACAGCTGCAGGTGATCCAGTACATTTTTTACAACAGTCAATGCAGCCTGCACGTGCTAGTCAAAGCGAAAGGTGCATACATAGTAGATTGCACATGACTTGTAACTTTTTTCCTTTCATCAGAAAATATATTTAATATATTTTTCTTCGGTTATTAGTTATTGAAATTATTATATCTTTTTATTATCTTTTTATTTTTATTTTATTTGATTGTTTTTTATTACTTTAGTAAATTTAAAATAATTTAAATTTATTTTTGGTAACGAAGGGTTAACCACTACTGAGTGCAGGTATTCTTTGAATTCTATTGAATGCATCTTGTACTCTTTGAATTCTTTTGAATTTATCTTGTATTCTTTGAATTATTCTTTTGAATTCACCGTTCACCTTGTATTCTTTGAAGACTTTTGAATTCATCTTCTAGGTATCCTTTGAATTATTCTTTTGATTTCACCTTGTATTCTGATTTTGAATTCTTTTGAATTCTTTCGAATTCTTTGAAATCTTTCGAATTCTTTGAAATCTTAAATTCAGGTGCACATTAAAATTGTTAGTGGTTAACCCCTCGTTTGGTAATAAATTTCTTCATTTTAATGAAAAAAAATCAGAATAATTTTTTCCAGTATTGATATGTCTTGGAAGAAGCTGGTTGTATCAAAAATTATTTAATTCATTTTTTTGTACAGGTGTAAATATGAAAAAAGTACCCTTTTAACAAACAAAAAAAGTATCTGAAAATAAAAAAATCACTTTTGACGATGGGAAGTATGAAAGAAAGAAAATGTTATGAAAGAGAAAATTAATTTAGTTAGTTTAAAATTAAAACTTTAAAAAATTCTTATCTTGAAGACTTTTGAAAAAGAAGTTGTTAATTCTAAAAACTTTTCAATTTTGAAAAAAAACATAATTTAGCTGTGCTTTTAATTTAAATAAGATTTAAAACATAAATCATAACCGTGATACACTTTTTAGATTTTATTACAAGTTTGATTATTTCCTCAGTTTAAAATTGGCGTAAAAGTGTGGCTTTGAGGACGTGACATTACAAGATGTAGAAATTTCTCTCTTTTTCACGCATATCTCGTGGTCAACAATTTTCTCGCTTTACTGCGTGCAAACAGTGAAAGCTTATGTGTAAATGTATACTTAACAAACTAAAATGGGTTTATGATTTTCGATAAAGAACTCGTGAAATCGATCTAATTTCAATAAAAATAACAAACTTTTAAAAATAAAGTATTAAAAAAGTAGGTCACAGAAATCTGTCGTCACCACCTATAAAAAGTCTCGCTCTGAATTGTTAACCAAAACCGGTTCAGATTTCAGAAAATGTCATTGCTACTGGTAATTCCAAGTTTCAAATTAAAAATCTCTCAAAGTTCCAAACTTTCAATTTGCGGTTTTAGACTTTGGATTTGGATAAGATTTTTAGACAAAATATTGCCACAAAACTTTTAGCATGACTCTTAAGCATCAAACCTATTCGTTTTTGGAAGAGAAACTCGAGTTGAGTAATCCAGAGCTCTTTTGCTCATTAAAAACAATTCAAGAATTTAAGATTGATGATTCACGTGCACGTGGTGTGTTGCAGAGCCTGATGCACGTGTTGAGATATCGGGGCAAAGTGACAGAACCGGAAGCGAGGTACTACATGAAACAAATGGTAACCGGCGTCGCTTACATTCACTCTCAGAAAGTCGTTCACCGAGATTTGAAACCAGGCAACATGTTTCTCTCAGAAAGGATGATTGTGAAGATTGGGGATTTTGGACTTGCCACTCGTCCTGATGGTCAACGCAGAAAAGTGTAAGTAGAACCAAAGAGAAATTGCATTAATAATATAACAAGACTCTTGATAAATTTGGAAACAATCACAATTTCTAAAAGTCCTACCTAATTTAATTCCAAGAAAATTAACAAATGATTGTTTTTTGATTCACAGGACAATATGTGGTACGCCAAACTACATCGCCCCGGAAGTTCTCCATAAGCAAGCGTACAGCTACGAGGCGGATGTTTGGGCTCTGGGTTGTATCCTCTACGCTCTGCTGGTCGGACAGCCTCCTTTCGACACCGCGACTCTCAAGGAGACCTACGCCAGAATATGCAACAATCGCTACCGGGAGGTAGACGATACGATTGCGAGTAGAAATGGCCAGGATCTTATTCGTTGGCTTCTGCAACCGAACCCAGAATTAAGGCCTTCACTGGAGCGAGTCAAGGAACATCCCTACCTCACCAAGGAATACGTACCATCTTCTCTTCCAGACACTTGTTGTTACCGAACACCCCAGCTCTCAGTTATTGAGCACACCAATTTAGCAATCTCACCCTCGACTTCCGTCATCTCCACAAACAATCTAGTTCAGGCAGAGGAAATCTCCCAACATTCTCAATTGAGAACTCACTCCCCGCCTCGAACCCAAGTTCGAAAACACTCGCGAAAAGGACAGAAGGTCTCGAATTGGTTGGCGAGGAAACTACCGAAATTGCCCAAGTTACCGTGGTTCAGGCAAAGACTCAGTAGTGTTCTTTGTCCGGAGTCAAGGAAAAAGCAAACCCTGTCAGAATCTGGTGGACAAACTCCGATTGTTCCTCAGAGTGTGCAGATGAACAGGGCACTTGAAGATTGTCTCGCTGAGATCAAGTGCAGACAGGCGGTTAGAAATCCTCCCAAGGTGGAGGATGTGGCACCCTTGTTTGTTATCAAGTGGATTGATTATTCCAATAAGTATGGTCTGGGCTTTCAGTTGTCTGATAAGTCGGTTGGAGTGCTCTTTAACGATAGTACGAAGATGAGCTACACTCATGATAGAAGGTGAGAATTGTAGGGTTTTAAGATTTCTAATTCAGCATAAACTAGAAATCATTCATACGATTTTTAAATTTCATAATTAAAAAATGAATCTTTAATGTTTCAGACGAGTAGAATACATGAGGACAGACGACGAGGTGACGAGGTATCACAGAGAGAAAGATGTTCCCGCATCTTTAGAAACAAAACTCGACATCCTGCAATATTTTACAGGATACATGGAAGATCACCTAACTGAAGGTTTGTATAAGAAAATCAGGAATTAAAGCTTCTAAAGATGATAAGGATTTTAAATCAGGAACTTTGAGACCTGAAATAAATGTAATCAAATGTACTATTTATTCATCAGGTGGTGAAATTCGAGAAAATCGAAATACCCGACAATCTCGATCAGCTTGTGTTCCCCGAATGCGACGTTGGTTGCGAACAAACAAAGCAATTGTGATGGAACTGACGGGACCACTTCTCCAAGTGAACTTCTTCACGGACCATACAAAGATGGTAGTTTCACAAGAACCGTCCTGGAAAGAATATCTCATTACTTACATTGATGCCAGCAGACACGCCTCTTCCTACTGGTTAAGTGATCTCAAGAAATACGGCTGCACTTCAGAACTCCAAGAATGTCTGCACTACCTTTGCAAGGTCTCCCGAGAATTTGCCGATCTCGACAACAACGCGGTTGTCTGATCTCCAGCGACCAAAATCTAGAATCATCGTTGAAATTCGTTTATTCAAGTTTCTATACCTTCTGTGATCCGAATTTGTAGTGATTTCCTAGGGGAAAATTTCTGTTTACATATCCTGAAAACTGGATAAAAACAAAGTTGTTATAAAAATTAGAAATTTAGAATTTAAAAATTAGATATTGTTACTCAAGTTAAAAAACTTTTGTGAGATTGCTTGTTTTTATCCAGATTTCTCTTGCTTCCAAGTCGAAATATTTGATTTTTGGACCTTGTTCTTGGAAAGGAGCAAACTGTACTAACCTTCTGTGATTGTTTTCAAAGGCTAACTCGAATCCGGGACTCTGTTGAGTTTTGCAAAACTTTATAAAGCTCGTCCAAGCTTGAGTCTTGTAGTTATAAACATAGGAACTCGATTCGCAACGGGTGAAAGAGAAAAGCGACTGGTAAAGGCCGTTTTGTACTCTCGATGATCGCACAGTAGTATTTATGACTTTTACGTGACCAGGGTGTCACTTTGACACTTTAAAACGATCCGCGAGTGTTACGGGGTCCAGCCGCTGGTCCTCGGTAATCCTAGTCAGATGCGTTTTCGAGATTGTTATGAGTCCAGGAAAAATGAAAAGATATGGTCACTGCCAACTTGATGCCACGATAGCACAAGTCGCTCTGCTTCCAGGCTGTTTAGCTAGACAGATAAATAGAGTCGTACAATTGTTGTTATTACTATTGCTACTATTATTAGAGTTATTAATTATTAATTATCAAATATCGTCAACATTACCGATAAGTTGATAAAAATCGAATCTAGGATCGAATCTCTGTTGAGACTCTGGTTTCGTCTGTAGTAAGGACATGTTTTTGGCGAGTGTGCATTTTTATATCGCGATCTTTCAACTAGTATTGTTACCTCCAAAAAATCGCAGTAAAATTGGAATCCACCAGTTTGGTTGCAATAACTTTTTTGCGGAGGATCACGTGATGGTAGAATCGTTAGATTGTCAGATATATTATACTATAGTGATAAAGAGCGTTCGCTCCGTGATCGTGAAATCGTGTATCCGCTATCAGATCCAAAATCGGGGCAATAAACGACATGCCTTAGAATTAGTTATCGTTACGATTCACTACGTTATTGCTCTTATGATTAATGTCCCTCACTGTTTTTGACCTCTCGTTCGAGGAGTACAGAGGTTAACGTTGTAAAGCAATATTATGATTATTTTCTACCGACGTTTTCTAACGAGGTGTACAAAGCTCTCATTTTATGCTAAGAAACGATTTATGGAGGTAATTAAAGATCTCAAATGCGATTTTTCGCTGAACAATCGGTTATTTTTTATTCCCCCACTCCCACTTTACTTATACCGTATTTTTAAGCTCAGATGTAAGTTCAAATAAAAAATGATCTGTTTTCAATTAGATTGCAAAATATCAAATTTAAGCATTAACAATTTTAATGCAACTTTCTGATGATTCAAGTTAAACTAAAGCTCTTTGGAAGATACTTTTATATATTTCTATATTAGAATAAATGTAATTTAAAAACTTTGAATGCTTTGAATTTGAATTATGATTTTAGAATCACGTTTTACCGCCACTTCCCAGAAGCCCCTACGGTGAAACTGCGCATGCGCACTTTCATAACCAACAATTTATTTGTCGAAATTTCCTGAATTTTCTTATTTATTTACAATTCTTTGCATAAAATTAAGCGATCTGAATTTTTTTAATTCTGCAATAATAAGTTTGGAGACTGAACGAGTTTGAAAATTTAAATAATAGCAATTTGAAAATACATGGTCAAAGTTGGGTTGGTCACGTGTCCTAACCGGGTAACCTTTTGTCCTGTCAAAACGTTCACGTCGAGCTCCGTGTTTTTACCCTGAAAAGAGTATTTTATACCACTCTAACCTCAAAATCTCAACTTTGACATGATTTTTCAGCTTTCGTGGTATAAAATACTGTTCGATACTTGTGTGAAAGGTGATTTTTAGCGCACTTGACTTTTCTCACTCGCTT
>JBAGKK010019433.1:0-11554 GCA_037177015.1 Euceroptres primus | reverse complement strand
CACCATAAAGGAATCAAATTAGGGTGGACCAAAAAGAAGGAAGCAAAGGTTTACAGTGCCTACACCTTTTAGAACAAACATGATAATCCGTTTGGTCGTCATCTGCTTGCAATAAAATTTGTTCGTTTGCAGGAAAAGGGAATAGCTGGTTTTTCCCACCATGAAACAATAAAAATCGTGACACTCCAGTCATCGTAGTTAAGCTGTGTATCCTTAGAAGTATCACGTACATTCAAATATTCATAAAAATTTGTTTTTTTGTATTACCTGAGTCAGAGGCCGTATCTTAATTACACAACGGATTATAGGCCCTCTCTAAAACCCCTCCTCTCCCCTGTAACAAACCGTAACAAAATATTCCCCCCCTCTCTTACTGTTCGTAATTTTTACTTTCCAGAAATGTTTTGCTAGTTATTGCTAGTAGAATTAGTCAGGGTGTCCGAGAACTTAATTTTAATACAAATATAACGTTTTAAATTTATTAATTTATTTAAAGAAAAAAAATGTCTTTTCTACCAAAAGAGATAGCTTTTTTTTAAACGCTTTTATTTAACTTGACCTTCGTTCATGTCGGCAATCAAATCTGCTGATCGAAAATTAAGGCACTTCTCGACAAGCTAGAAACTTCATTTGTTTTTAATCTACGCGTCTTCCATGACAATACACTAATCTGCAAAAAATTTTTGCAGTTTTGGAAAAAAAAAAATTTTTGGGAACAAAAAAATTTTTTTCATAAATTTTGGAAAAAATTTTTTTAAAAATGTTTTGTTTGAAAAATTTTTTTTTTAAAATAAGGCAAAAAGGAAAAAATCAATTTTGCATTTTTAAAAAAAAATTTTTTTTCTTTCATTATTTTTACAGCTTCTCTTGTACAAATAGTTACTGCAATTACATTTACGTCCAAAATTTTCCTATAGTCTTCAGTCGGACTTTCTGAAATTAAAATATTTAAAAAAGACTTGAACTATTTAACAAAAGAAGAGAGAGTCAGATTACGTTATAGTTTTAAATACACATCAGCACATACACTCAGAGAAATTTCCTCTAAACGATAAAGGAATACTTTTACGGTTACAATGCAAGCGTTTGAGAATTAGCTTAAGAAATAGATCCTCATTTAACCAAGAATCGTTTCAACGATATACAATTCTACTTTAACGTATAGAGGCGCAGTTTAACAGCTAAAATGGGACTCTATGATTTAGTCGACATCACTTTAGCGTTAAACTAGATCGTCTAAGAGTGAAACGATTCTGCTTTTAAAGTATCTTACTTTAAAGATTAGAGGACGGACATTATCCTTTAGAGGAAATTTCTCTGAGTGTATACATCAGTATATAACTCGCGGGGATACCCATCCCTACTCTTATTAGTTTGAAAGTATGGTAATAAGAGATAGGAACCGCGCCACACTGTAAAAAATACGTTTTAAGATTGCACTTTAAAGTGTAAATTTACACATATGAAATGTCACTTTATTCGCTTTAAAATTACAGGCTAGAAATCAAATTTCCACACGTTGTGTAGAATGACGTCGCTTACAGGCTTAATTCTAAGACTGTGTATAAATTCATACGGCGCGGCGTGTTGAAAATCACTACGTTCAGAGTGTGTAAAAAAGGGACTCACGCTGTACATAGTAAAATTCCCCAGACTGGTAAAATTACCTCCTGCACATAAATTTCCATTTTCTAAAGAAAATTTCTCTCCACTTTGTGGTAATTTTAGATTCGTTTGTTTAATATTCCACACTTGTGTGATTTTCGCGATAGAGCTTTCTTTTTCGCTCTTTTGTTCGCGCGTCATGAGCGAAGCGTGCATTTTAATTTGCAAACTTATTCAAAAATAAAACTAAAAAGTAGAAAATAAAATAAATAAAAAAAACTTAAAAAAAAAACGCTTTTATTTAATGCTTACCGCATTTAAAACGTACTAAAAAGTAAAAAATAATTATTTATCAGACATGAACTCAGGAAAAAACTTTTTCTAAATGAATAAAATGTATTAAATCTACAAATAATAACAACTGACAGTAATATAAAAGCGTGGGGTACAACAATCGTTCATTACTAAATGTGCCCCACGCTTTTATATTACTGTCAGTTGTTATTATTTGTAGATTTAATACATTTTATTCACTTAAAAAAAGTTTTTTTCATGTGTTCATGTCTGATAAATAATTATTTTTTAGTTTTTAGTACGTTTTAAATGCGGTAAGCATTAAATAAAAGCGTTTTTTTAATTTATTTTTAAAGTTAAATCTTCAAAAACCTTCAACAACCAAAAAATTTAACGATGTAGCTTAACTTTAACCCAAGTAGTTGAATTTTCAACTAAAAATATTAATCTTCAAGAAAAAAAAAATGATTTGTCAACAAAGTCATTTAACCAAAACTTTCAAGCAAAATAGTTGAATACTCGAGCAAAGGAGAATAATTTTTTACCAAAAAGTTGCATTTTCATGAAGAATAAATGAATTTAAAAAAAAATAAATGAATTTTCATGAAGAATAAATTCAATCCAAAAAGACGAATTTTCTCAACCAAAAAGGATGAATTTTTAACAAAATAGTTCAAATCTCTATCAAATAGTTGCATTTTTATTCAAGAAAGATGAAATTTGTACTAAAACAAATGAACTTTTTTAAAATAAAAAACGAAAAATTTTTTTTCCAAAGTGGAACTTTTATCCAGAAAAGATTTCAGTTCATTTTTCAACACCAAAATATAAATTTTAAACAAGTAGTTAAATTAGTAGTTTTTTTATTATTAGTAGTTTTAAATTTGTAGTTAAAAAAATTCAGAAAAACAGTTAAATTTTCACTTAGAAAAGATTTCGGATCTCTTTTCAACACCAAATTATTAAATGTAAACAAAAAGTAAATTTTCTACGAAATAGGTAAATTTTCAACAAAAAAGCAGAATTTTCAACCAAAAAGTATGATTTTTCCACAAAGTTGTTGAATTTTCAACAAAACAGTTGCATTTTTATCCAAGAAAGATGTAATTTCTGCTAAAGCAGGTGCATTTCAAAATCAAAAAGACAAACTTTCAAAAAAGAGTTCAATTTTCAAACGAACAGTTGACTTGTCAGCAACGAAATGAATTTTAAACAAAAAGTTAATGTTCTACGAAAAAGAGCTGAATTGTTAATCCAAAAAGACGAATGTTTACCAAAACAGTTGAATTTACAACCGAACAGGATGTCTTTTTTTTAAATTGTTAAATTTTCAACCAAATAATAAACTTTAGAAATAAAAAGATAATCTTCACGAGAAAGTTTCTGCGAATTTGCAACAATTCCCTTAACCGATTACAATTACTTTATTACTTTTAATTTTGTAGTATTATTAAGAACAAAAAACTAATTACAAATTAAACAGTTACGAGAAAAACTGTTTGAAATCCAAATATATTGAAACTAAAAAATTAAAAGATTGGAGGTGTATTCAGTTTATGAAGATTTTATTGATTATAAATTATTCGATTTATAAATATTGTGGGTCAAAATGATTCACTAAGAAAAAGTGTTTCAACTTGTTCCTAAAGATTGAAAATGAACTATTGAAAATTAAGAGACCTATAAATTAAAATTTTCAAAATAAATTCTTCAAGATTGTTTATTTGACATGAACAACTTTTATTTGGGATGAAAGAAGATTTCTGACGCTTTTTAATTCTTAAACATCGAAAATAAACCTGTAATTGTAAACATTTTACGTGTGCTACCGTAAGGATGGTTTTTAGGGGTCCTGCCTAAGATTCTCGCTCACCCTATAGATCGTGGAACAAGAAAATAAGTTTTTTTATGCTTTTCAATTTTAAAATATCGACAATCAAACTTGTCATTTTTAACATTTTGGATGTGCGGCTTCCAAAAGTTTAAATTTTTTGTTTTGTTTAAATTTTTAAATTTCTACAATAAACTACCAGTATTTACAACATAATTTCAAGTACAGTTTTACGATATTTGACTTTTAGGAAATCTTGTATATTTTTGCAATGATTTGTAATTTTCTACAATAATTTACGTAAAATTACAAGTGTTTTTATGACGCCAAACACCGAAAGTTGAAAAAATGTAAAATCCTGTAGTTTTCTGTAAATCCTTTTAGATTTTACAATAAAGTAAAAAAAATATTAATCAAAACTTATACAAATTTTTGAATTTTAAAAACTTATACTTTATTGTTAATTTTTTTAAATTTCTACAAGAAAATACAAGAGAAAATTAGCTATTCATATTTATTTGTATTTTTTTGTTAAAATTTGTACATTTTTTTACAAAAAAGTACATGTTTTAACCAAAAATTACAGTTGTAGGAATGTTGTACTTTATATGAAAATTCTTCTATTCGGGAAGGTTTTTTTTAATGTTTTCTTCGCCATTAAAATTTTAGAAAACAGTAATGTACATAAATAGGAGAAAAAAAGTATAACTGTTGTTTTATAAACGTTCATTTGCACTTTCATGTTATGCAAATTTTCCATGCCAAATATAATTAATTTAGCGTCGCCTCAAAAGGCATAATTTTATTTTCCTCTTGTTGCGACGATAAATTCATTATACTTGGCATGGAAACCTTAAATATCATAAAAGTGCACATTAAAATGTGTAAAACACTATTCTTTTCTTCCTCCTATTTATGTATGTTTTATAAAATGTTATTGGCGAAGCAACCATTAAAGAAACCTTATTAAAGAAATTTCTTAAAAACATTCTTTCAATAAATAAATTTTTAAAGGTACAATTGAGTGGACGGATTGCACAACGATCTTAGCGCTTGGAATCAGCCAGCCTAGTAGGCAAGAGAGGGGATAACGCGTTGCTACGGGCCAAGTTCATTGGACAATTGGCAGTTCTAAAATTATTTGTCCAATGAACTCGGCCCGTATCAACGCGTTATCCCCTCTCTTGCCTACTAGGCTGGCTGAATCCACGAGCTAAGGCCGTTGTGCAATCCGTCCGCTCAATTATGCTCTTATATCAGTCTTTTTGTAAGGAATCGCACTGTTTATGACTTCTACCGAACCATATATATTTTTTCAACCAGACAGAAAATAAGAGTCTTTTCCTTTGAATATGCAAAAATTTATATTTATAAGATATTTATCCAAAAGTAATATGTATATTTAAAAAATAATAAAAAATACGAAAATCTCATATCTTACATACATTTGATGCTCGCAACCTCTAACATTTATTATGATTTTTAATTAATCTAATTAATTAATTAATTCATCTCCTTATTGAAAAGTAGGATAATATTTTCGCAGAGAAACAAACTGGCGGTATACGGCAGACAAAAACCAGATTTTTACAAACCACCCATACATATATATATATATATATATATATATATATATAATGATGTTAAAAGTTTTTAGTCTCTTATGTTTATTTTTTTTTATGATTTATAACATAACGTTTCTGCGACTGAAAGTGCTGGGGACTACGCCCCCGCGACTACTTGTTCCGCGATTAGATGCCCGGCGACTACTATCGGCGAGAAAATTCGAGTCCTCTAGCTTTGTCGTTAAAAAAATAAGGGAAGAAAAAATGGTAGCTCAACAAATAAAGGACTATTTTAAAGTCCCCAATGTTGTACGTTAATGAGCCTGAAACGAATATGCCAAAAAAAATATTACAGCTTACAGACCCAAAAATCTGATAAAAAGTAAGGAAATTCGACAGCTTTTAACGACGGAGAACTTTGGAGCATAGTTTTTTATTGAAAAAAGAACAGGAAAAATCTGAAAAAATTCATGGTGGTGCTTTAAACATTTGTCAACAAATTTCCGTTGAAAAATTTGCAAAATATGACATATTGTTTGTTTTTTGTACACAAATATACAACCGTACTATCTTCAGTTCTAATAAAGATAAGGAAGTGATTTAAATTAGAGGTAGTTAGTTGAACTATCTGTAATTATTTACAATTTGAAAGAAGTGTGTGCTTCTTTTTGTGTTAGTGCAAATTGGAAAATTTGAAGACAGTTTTTTATATTGGAAAGCAAGTGTAAGAAACCAGCGGGGTACCTTTTTTTATAGGATCGTCCTCGCCTTTCCTCAGCAAAAATTGTAAGCACATGCTGAGGAAAGACGAGGACCATCCCATGAAAAAAAGGCACCCCGCTGGTTTCTTACACTTGCTTTCCAGTATAAAAAACTGTTTTCAAACATCGCAATTTGCACTAAGACAAAAAGAAGTACATACTTCTTTTAAATTGTAAATAATTACAGATAGTTAAACTAACTACCTCTAATTTAAATCATCTCATTAGCTTCATTAGAACTGAAGATAGTACAATTGTATATTCACGTACGAAAAACCAAAACTTTGTTATACTTTGCAAATTTTTCAACGTAAATGTGTTGAGAAATACTTAAAGTACCACTATGAATTTTTTCAGATTTTTCCTATTATTTTTTCAATAAAAAAATATGCTCCAAAGTTCACTGTCGTTAAAAGCTGTCAAATTTCCTTACTTTTTATCAGATTTTCAGGTCGGTAAGCTGTAAACATTTTTTTAGAATCTTCGTTTCAGGCTCATTAACGTACAACAGTTAGACCTTTAAAATGATCCTTCATTCATTGAGCTACCATTTTTTCTTCACTTACTTTTTTAACGTCAAAGCCAGAGGACTCGAATTTTCTCGCCGATAGTAGATGTCACGTACCGAAACGCGAGAACCAACTGTCGCGCGCCTTAGGCGCGCTCAAGCTTGCGAGTCGAGCCCGGCGCGCGTGATGAGAATGTGCCCGCGCAGCGGGCAGATTGTTTTAATTATAAAAACAGGATAATGAAAATACGTATGTTTAAATACCAATGCATATTATGAATTGTAGTAACACAAATTTATTGAAAAGATAGAATTTTCAGGGTAGCTGAGAATAAAAATAAGTGTAAAATAAGGAGGAAATATTAAAGTAATCATGAAAAATAAAAGTAGGGATCATTCACAAAATACGTGATACGTTAAGGGTGGGTGGGGGGGGGGTCTTTCAAAGTATCATTCTCCATGTTAGGTGCAATGGAAAAGGCATCACACAGGGGGGGGGGGTGTTTAAAGTTCCTGAAATGTGTATTACGTATTTTGTGAATGGCCCAGTATAATTAATATGGAACATTATTTCTGTGACCAGTCACAGGGGCACCTTCCCGCCCCCACGGGTCGTTAATCGTCATTTTTGAGTCGCAAATCGACGATAAAGTGTGATACATACATTAGGGTGCGCCTCATTTTTTTTTAATTTTTTATGCATATTTCCCGAAAATTTATTCGAATCCCAAAAAAATAAATCCATTTTTTTAGTTTGAAAAAAAATGATATTAATTTAAAGGGAGCGTAAGCCCTATATGAAGTTGAACACATACTTCCCATAAGAAAACAAAACGCTTTTGTACATTTTATTCATAGTCGTTAATATTAGGTAAATCGACTTGAAAGTCAACATTTTTCTTCAAAATTACCCGCCGAATACGAAAAAAAAAAAAATACTTTTTGAATATCACCCCCATAAGTCTGCTTCATGGGGTCCAACAAAAACCACATAAGTGAGAAACTGAGTTTTTCGAGTTTTTGGCGCTAATTATGATTTTTCGCGGTTTTTTAAAAATGAAAATAGTTTGTAATACGTGAAATACTACTTTATACGGATGATAAGATGTTTACATAGTTTTTAAAAACCATTTCTTATTGGTTTTAGAATTTTTTCTTAGAAACTAAGTTAGAAAGTAGCGGTTTTTTAACGAAAAATTCGCTTTTTGTCCAATTTTGAATTAGAGTAACTTAATACTAAACTAATTTGGACAAAAATAATTGTCCAGACGATTGATTATTATTGTTAATAATATTCTCTTAGAATATTTATAGAAAATTTCAGGTTTTTCAACAATTTTCCACTTTTTGTCCAATTTTCAATTAGAGTTAGGTGAATAATTTATTAAAGTTGAGAAAATTAATTGCTTAAACAATTAATTATTGTTGTTAATATTATTCAATTGGAATAATGCTAGATAGTTGCGGTTATTTACAAAATTTTAAACTATTAGTCTACTTTTCTCTTGGATCCTTATAATAATTAATTCAATGTAGCGAAAATAATTATTTAAACAAATAATTACTGCTCAAAATTATCTTCTTCTTTATTAATGCTAGATAGTTGCGGTTTCTCCTGAAATTTGAAACTTTTTACCCACTGCTCACTCAGTAAAATAATAAATAATGCATGTTAAGAAACATATTTGTTTTAACAATGTATTATTGTTTATAACTATCTTCTCTCAGGTTAGTGCTCAAAATTTGCGATTTTTTCTGAACTCTTAAACTTTTTGTCCACTTTTCACTTAGTGATGTAATAATTAAGGCCCAGTCTAAACGTCTGGATGGTCCGTATACGTGTATGTACGCTTATAGCACAGTCCAGTCTAAACGTACGGACCTGGCGCGGGGAAGGGGAGCTGGAAAAGGGATGGTGGCGTGGCTTATCCCCGGACCTATAGTTACTACCAGTAATTAATGCGAGTTAAGAAACATGCTTATTTAAACAGTTGAATATTTTTTATAACTATCTTCTCTTAGCGTAATGGTAGAAAGTTGCCTCCTTTCTGAAATCTTTACTGTCGCTTTGAGTAATTTTTGCTCTTTTCCCAATATTGGAAAATAGTAGATTACGTACCTAGGCAGTAAAGTTGAATATTATATTATATTGCAATAAACTTAGTAACTTCACAGTTTACGAGTAATATTCACAGTAGTAATTCTGGAAATAGTGACGCTATATCCTGGCTGGCTATTGTTTTATTGTGAAAATAAATATTTTAATATCAAATTTTACAACCGAAAGTTTCTCTGTGTACAGCTCAAAGAAGTTGAAACAAAAGTGTTTAAGCTCTTTTCTGTCATTAATTTTTTTATTATTATACGACATCATATACATGTTAAATAACTAAACTGTTAGGGGGAATACAAAAAAATTGTGAATAAATAATTTACATCGATTACAATTTTTCTTCCTATTATATTTTGTTTTTTCGTGTTTTAGACCGTTTTAAAAGTTTTAATAATGACTTTGAAATTTTACCGCGTACTGCGATAATTTTTTGTAATAACAAATTTATTTAAAATTTCCTGTAACGTTTTGCTTTTTAGGTGTTTCAGACTATTTTACAACGATTAAGAATTAAATCAAGCGTAATTTTTTCTGAACATTTACAATTTATCATCAAGATGGAACTTGGATTCTTCTTTCTAAAAAAAAAAGGCGAAAAGAAATCAACTTTTTATCCGACCCAATATCGGACAAAAAGCTTGCTTCACGTGCATTACATGCATGTGAAGCAGGCGTAATGTGGCCACTTCCAGCCCAGCGATGTTCGCACATCCACTCTCCGCCTCCGGTTCGACATGAAACTTTACGCGAGCTACATAAAACTTTACGCCCGATGGAGATAATTATATTTATCTTTAAAAAAATAGCATCGCTGGATCCCACAGTCTCTTCAGAATTTTGTTTGTTTGTTAGAATCTGGGCAATATGTGCATCATCTGCGAGGTTCGCAACGACAGCACCAAGGAGAAGTACGTGGTAGCGTATGCTGAGTGGATAGTGAAGCAGCTGGACTCTGAAGAGATCAGGAAGGCCATCAGCAATAAAGAAAAGGTGAAATTGAAATGGCCCAGTTGCAGGATTGGACCACCACGAATGATGAAGAAGGAGGTGACGGATAAAACTCAATGGGAGGAAATTCTCGTTGTGATTCTTTCATGCGGAGGTAAAAAACGATTGCCGAAAGTTTTACTGTTTATATATGTAGGTTTCAAAATTTTATTTCCATTGCAGTGTGGCCAGTGGTGATGGAAGAAGTGAAGTCACTCAGAAAGTATGGAGTGACGGGCGCCACGAAGGAGAGCCGGAAAAATTTGAAAAGGAAGAAATTGGAGGAGATTTTCACGACTGATATAAAATCTACTAAAAAAGAAAGAAACCCTGCAAAGGAGGAGGAACATAAGCAATTAAGAATGATGAGACTTGCGAAGCTGAAAAGACAGCAAGATATAATGAAGAATTGTGTTAGGGACAGCGAGCTGCCTATGCTAGATGAATCAAAGTTGTTGGAAGGTAATTTGAACTTACCATGCATATGAAAAAATCGCAATATTTAAAGATTCGTTGTTAATATGAAACCTTTTTTTTCGTAGAACTGAGGAGAGGAATTCAGGAAAATCCCGCACTACTGGCGAAAGTGGCGGATGTAATGGCAGAGGGTCGTGGCTTCCATGATGTTGAAAAAGTCACGCCCAGCTGTTCCTATCAGGAGCCGCATCATGCAGCCGTGCCAAAAGTACGCAAAGTTAATTTAATGATACACTCACAATTTTAATATTTTCGAAAGGACACTGTATTGATAATTAAATTACGCATCTTACTTTTTTCAGATAAGCCTCAAGAAACCAGCAATAAGGTCGCTAGAAGTGGCCAATATAGATTTAGAATCATGGAAAGAGGTAAGCTAAAGTATAGAATTTATATATACGCACGCATCCCCTACTATGCTCTCTCGAAGAATAATGTTAATAAGTCTTCATTTCCTTTTTTTTTGTATTCTAGAACTGTATTGAATTCGAAGACAAGACACCGAGGAGGGATGTACCCGACGATAATATTATGTCTAAAACTCAGAAGCCTGAGGTAAAAGTTTTGTGTTCTAGATATATATTCAAAGAGTAGGATTTACTTATAATTGTACGATTTTTTTCACTCGTTAATTTGGCTAAAGAAAAGTTTTTTTATATTACAGGATAGTGAAGTAATCGGCAAGGAGCCTTCCTGCAAGGATGCCTCTCTTAAGGTGCCTCATCCTCCAATTGATAGAGGGAAAAGGAATGAAAATAAGGGGAAAAAACAATACAAGGTAAGAATGAAGTAATTTATAAAGGTTTATGAAGAACGTAATTTTTCCGAATTGTGTACTAACTTGTAATTTTTATTTTAGACAGTAAGGAGCATCAGTAGGCAGGCGTGGAATGCCGAAGCGGAATCAATAAAAATAACGCTTAAGGTGCCTCATCCTCCAATTGATAGAGGGAAAAGGAATGAAAATAAGGGGAAAAAACAATACAAGGTAAGAATGAAGTAATTTATAAAGGTTTATGAAGAACGTAATTTTTCCGAATTGTGTACTAACTTGTAATTTTTATTTTAGACAGTAAGGAGCATCAGTAGGCAGGCGTGGAATGCCGAAGCGGAATCAATAAAAATAACGCCGCTGGTTTCAGTTCCTTCCGCAGCGACCCGGAATTGGTCTGCCTTCAACGCGAAAAAGATGACCAATGACATGATGACCTACTTCTTTGACAGAGAAACGATGGAGAGGTCATCTGTCACAGGAGGTAAATGCAACCTCCACATTCGAAAGGGGATACCAGCCCTATCCAAGTTGGACGGAGAAAAAGTGGACGCCATATTAAGTAAGTGATGATAATGATGTTGTTATATCTATCTATATATATCTATATATATATATATATAGATATATACACACACACA
>JBAGKK010019422.1:0-11556 GCA_037177015.1 Euceroptres primus | reverse complement strand
CTAATGTCAATAGCTATCGATCGAATCAACTGGAGCCATAAAAATAAAAAATCTCACTTTTCTGAACAGGCCTAATGCACACCTTCTAGCGGTACATCAAAGTTCTTTCTAGAATTATATTCTGGCAGCAAGAATACATTATTATGCAGCGTTGACACACTGAGTTGCCAGCTTTCAAAAAATTACTGACATGCATTATTTCCTACTGAATTTCACCTGGAAATAAGTTTAGTTGGCGAAAAAATGAAAAACTTCTGTATGCTTTTTTCGACCCATTCTGTAAGCCTTCTTCAGGTTTACACCTTGTTAAAAATTTTTCTTAAATTAGTCAAAAGGATATTGGTTTACAAAAAATAGTAATGATAGTGTGAAAAATTGAAAAAATTACCTCAAACTTTTGGATTCAGATACAATATTGGTTATTTAAAATCATGTTTAAAAGCGCAATTACACTTTCTATAATGTACTGTAGTGTAAAAAAAACTGTTTGTTATTCTATTAATTAAATATTTGACTTTGATAACAATGAAGGTCACATAATTTATACAAATTAAATTTCAATTGTAAAGTTGCTGAATGAAAAATATAACGTTAAAAAAAATTGTTGTTTGTATAAGATCATGTTAGTTAAATGAAATAATACTAATAAACAACGTAGATAATTTATAAAAATAAATTTTTTTCAATGTTTCTTTAATTCAATTCTTTCGCTTATTTTTGAAATATTATATACTGGTCTGAAAAGTCATTAGTCGGTGCAAAGCTTTATATATATATATACTTTATATAATTATATAAATTAAATATAAAGCTTTGCACCGACTAATGACTTTTATTTTAAACCAATATAAATTAATTATATAATTTATATTGGTTTAAAATTTACCTACTAAAAACTTTTCATATTAATTTCAATTTACTTTATCATATCAAAAGCATACGAGACTACGTTTCACCTTATTTTACTCGTTTTACATGAAAAAGGGGAAAATTCGGTGCAGAATTTTTAATGAGAGATAAAACAAATGAAGTTTTCACAATTGAATGACGAATTAGAACTTGTTCTAGGATAATTCATTATATTTACATTCTTCTTCGAAATTCTATCTTTTTTACAATGCCAACTGTGAAAAACTAGTCAGTGCGACGAAAGTAACAGACACTGCAGTAGTGTATATATAGTCCTCTCAAGTTCTGGACCCGGTTCTCATCCGCTGGGAAAACCAGACACGATTCTGCTTTTTTAAAAGCAGACCATTTTTTATTTTAAAAAATTCCTGAGAAAAATCATCCTCTGATGATTCTCTCTCATTTTTCATTTCACAGTAAGTGAAATGATTTAGTGAAGTGATTTACTGAAACAACTCTTCAAATGAAACTGCAAGAAAAATTAAAATTACTTCATTATTTCAAGTCTCAGAATTTTAAAGGACAATTTAAGTGTAAATTAAAAAATCGTTAAATTTCTTACAGTATTTTGTAATGGTAATGGAGATAGCATAAACATCATTCCGCATAGGATGCCGGAAAATCCGAGGTACCACTGAGGAGGGGCAAAAGAAGTAAAAAGAAAATCCGTTTGTATGAGCCTTCAGAGAACTTTTTCACGCTATTCCAGTTACGTGTCTTGCAGAGGACGAGTGTGAAGGAACAAATGAAAATGCCCCTCGCGAGAAACGCGGCAATTTCTTACGAAAGCACTGCTTCGCGTCCTTCTGTCTTCTTTTGCGAAGCTTCTCTACTTTCGTGTTCTTAGCGACGAAGGAAATCGATCTTCCAATGGCCCACTATAAATTTCTCTTACCGAGTGCTCGGTACATCCAAGTCACTAGTTCTGTCCTGAACAGAAAGGTCTCCTTCGGGAAATAGTCACGTGCAAAAATAAATTCCCAAGTCGTTCCAAATCACATTCACCTGATCAAAAATGTCTTTTTCATATAACTAGTTTAATTAAAACTCAAAATTTCTAATTATCACGGGAAATTTAATTATCAGTCTTAACCGTTAATGAAAAGAGAACGAGAACTTAATGTAAAATAGTTATGGTTCTCTTTTTACGGCTGGAAATAAAAACTTAATTATCTGCGACATTAATTTCCAATAATGCAGGTTGATTTTATTTTACGCCTTCTCGAATCGTACAATTTTATTCGACTCGATTCTAATTAATAAAAAGTTACGTTCATTAAATCAGAACTGACCTAATTTAACGTACACAGAAAATCCCAGCGTAACATTTTAATCGGCAGCAACATGAAAAATCAAAAAACGAAAGACTGTGACAATAGAATAAATGATCCACTTCAGATCAAAATAGTAACGCTGAAAATTAAAATAATATCCCATGATTTACTGTCTAATCAATAGTAAATATTGATATTGATATTATCATTGAATAATAAATATTTTTCAAATCAAATTTCTACTACGCAGCAACTCTTTTTAAACTCTTTTTCTGAAAGAGCCCTTTTCACTTCTGGATTAACGACTTTTCAAATAAAGCAAACTTTTCCTAACTTATTTCACTTGGCATAAACCGAGTGCAGATTTTGATACGACTTTATAATAAAGTTTTCCTTCCCTTCTTGGGCTGAGGAACTATAACAACATGTAGATTAGGTCAGCAGCGAACTCGCGTGAAACTTGTGAAAAAAGTTTCCTATAGGCTTCCAACACTAGCCTAACAAATTCGTAACCGACACGCGATTACTGATGATTTTTTGCCTCGTTTAAGTACCAAATATGAAAGCTAGATTCGAGACCTAAAGGAAAAGTTTGAACTGGGGTCATCAAGCGACACAATGCGGACACAATGAGTGTAGTCGATAATTCCACAGTGGTTATAAATAAAAAATATAGTTTCAGTTTAATCAATACAAGCCTACTTGGGTCCATTATGAGAGAAAAGTCGATAAAAGACCAGGTTTCCGACTCCGTCAGTGCCATTAAAGCGGACATGAGGAAGAATAACTATGGTGCTTGGCACGCCAAAGTTCGACTTGTAATGTTCCATAGTTTAGTTATTTTCAGGAGTTGTACAATCAGAATCAACTGTATTCTTGCTTCCAAAGGAAATTTTAAACTATAAATTAAAATATATTATTTGATTATTGATTACGCGTTACAATTTTGGTTTAAAATTAGTTTTCTTATGTATTGTGTTTCAACAAAATAGAATTACAGTCATCACAGGTCGTCATCGTCCCTTATTCATCTTTTTTCACCTATTTTGAATTTCATCACCTATTTCACTTATTTTGGAAAGTCACCTTTTCTCAATTGATAAAGTAAAATTTTAATAAAACTTTCAATGTACTAATTTATTTAAAGCCAAGTTTGTTTATTTATTATTTAAATATTTTTCTTTTCTATACACTTCTATACACTTTTTTTTTCTTTTCCTTTTTTTTCAAATCACTTCTATACACTTTTTCTACACTTTTCTTTTCTATACACTTTTCTATACATTTATTTTCTCCCGCTTTATTTACCCCCGGCAGACGCGTTCCAGGAATTTTCGCCGATAGTAAAGGATCCAAGGGGACGAGAAAGCTGAGCTAAGAGCTCAGCAGAGTTTTGTAAGTACCGTAGCCACAAAGTGGACAGTACCCTAAGCGGATAATTTCGTCAGTTCGCTTCAGTTCGTTTTCAGTGTTTTGGTTATGCGTTATATATAATAATTAATCAATAATAACTAAGTAAAATTTAAAATTAAGGTAAATGTTAAATTAAGATTATATTAAAAAAATATTTTTTACTCGTGACATAAATGAAAAAGAAATATTGACCGTATGAACGGTCAGGGCCGTTCATACGGCCCTGACTTGTTTACGTTTGAGAGACCTCCGGTTTTTGCGAAGGCCATTCAGGCCATTCCCGAAACACGCCCTAAAGCGGGAGAGCAGTGTACTTCTATAAAAGGCACTTTTTAGTCAGACAACTCTTGTACAGTAGGTACTAATTCAATAAAAAAATCATTTACAGAAACGATAATAATATAAAAAATAATCATTTACAGAAAAGATTATAATATAATAAAAAAATCATTTACAGAAAAGATAATATCATAATTCATAGTAATTATTTTTCTAATAATTGTTATTAAAAAATACTAATTTTTTAAATAATAACGAGAAAAACAAAATTACGAATCAAAGGAATCAGCGGTATACTTTTTGATCAAACAATTCCTTTTAAGAAAGTTTAAGAAATTACAAAATCCTAAAACTGAAAGATTTTTAAATTATTTTTATACATAAACGAGTCGTTAATAATTAAAAGTGAATTTTGTTATTTCTTTTTTCGATTTCTTACTATTACAAGTAGGTAGTTCCTCCAGAACTTTACGGTAAGAAGCCGTTTGTAGGTATAGTTTATAAAGAGTATCGCTGACTTGACAGCATCGAAGTTAGGAAACCTCTGAAGAAGTTACAATATATATATTTACAGAACTAGGTTACATTTGCTCGCTCCAGCACAACTCTTTTTACCCTTATTCTTTTGTGCGCACATAATTGAAAAAATACATTTAGAACAAATTTCACGGTGCATTTTGTAGAAGTTCATACGAATTATAATGCAGCGGAAGACGAAGCCTGTGAAAAATTGATTTCCTTTCCCGAGAGAGTTATTAATTTCATTTTGCATCCAGGACTTCTTTATACTGGCAAAAGACGGAAATTGTAATTTTCGTGATTTACCATTACCCCAGAGGTTCCTTTCTATCCTTAATACTTTTTATGTAAATTTATCACAGGCCCTGAAGGGACCTGGTCGTAAGGCCACTAGAACGGACTAAGTCAAGTACAACGGCCAGTCAACAATTAAAGAATTTCTAAACACAAAGGACAAATTATTACATTCCCGACAAACACAAAAACAAGTTAAAATCAAATACTTTATACTTTACTTATGCTTTTTATCATTATTATTATTCGTTTATAATGTTGGATGTTAATTTTGGCTTTAGCCCCACTGAGAATTATTATTATTATTAGTTTGTCATTGATTGATTCAAATATGGATTCCTTACTTTAAATCTTCTAATAAATTTAATAAAAGAAATATCTCTTTGGCTGGAAAATTTCAATTTCCACCCAGGTTTCACGTGTAAAATAAATGACAAATAAATGATTTCTTTAAATCAAAGTCTGAGTCTTTTTTTACAAGCACAATATTTAGAAACATAAAGTAAAAATTCGTCGTTGCAAGGAATTGAAAATAGAGGTGTGCATTTCGTCAGATCGAATTTTCAATGCAAATTGATACCTTTTTGGCCACGCTTAAAATATTGAATTTTTCGAAATTGAGTTTTCTTATTTGAATATCATAAATTTAAGCGACTTAATTCACTTCGAATGTAGCATTTCTTGAAACCAGTTAGTTCTGAAATGAAAACCATTTGAAATAATAATCGAATTTCAGATGGATTTCATTTCAAAACTAACTGAATCATTTCGGTTTCAAGAAATCCTACATTCGAAGAGAGCTTAGAAGCTTAAATTTCTTCTTAAATTAAACTTAATTTCGAAAAACTCAATATTTTAAGCGTGGCCAAAGAGTACCAATTTCCATTGAAAATTCGTTCTGAAGAAATGCACACCTTTAATTGGAAACTTTTCTTTGAGTCCAAGAAATTTTTTTCTCAGTTGAAGAGGATTATGTCTAAGAAATAGGACAAAGTGAAATTCTGAATCGTTTGTAAACTTTTTTTTTAAAAAGGTGTCTTGTGGAGGATTTTTGTTTGTGGGTTTTCTTTTTTTTGGAGCCTTTGAAGTTGTATATTCTCTGAAAAGTAAACGGTACCTTCTGAGGCATTCGTGTGAACATCCATTAAGTCTGGAGTCCTCGAACAAGAGCCTATCTCGCTATCGTGTGGCAATATAACGTCACTTCGTATCCGCTTGCATCGCACTTTACCGAATGGCTCTAGAGTTTCTCTATGCAGTTCGGATCATCTCCCTTCCCCCCAAACCACCTTCCTTTCTTTTGCACGCCAATCCCGGCCATTATAAACCACGTACTTCGAAGCATCCTACAACCTGCGCTTCAAGCCGGATCTCCTCGTCCTTAACCGTCGAGGCAAGTAATCGTCGTTAAACCCAAGGAGATGAAAGAAAGGAGATTGAAGAAGTGACGAGGTACGGGGGTGAGGGATAAATAGGATGGATTTATTTAACGACGAGAAGAAAACGAAGAGGCTGCAACCTTTTTCACAAAATCGATATACTATGCATCGCGTGTGCTCAAAGGAGCTAATGCTGAGAGAAAGAGAGTTAGAAATCAAAAGAATATTTTATCTTAAGCTCATTCGATCCCTTGATCCCTCTCCAAACGAAAATATCGCGAGAAATTGATAAGGAGATCCAGACACCAAGTGCTCCAGTGACGGTTAAATATTCAAGTTGGATCGCAGACTGCAATTGAACTTTCTTTCTTCCACTGGAACGAAAAAGAATTTTCTTTTCTTTGAATTTATATTCATGATCTTTTTGAAACATCATTGGCAAGGAATTTCTGTTAGAATTGTAGTCCAATTACACTAGTTTACAAAATTAAAATTTTTTTTTGCCCACCACATCTTAATATGATTTTTTAATGTATTTTGGCCCACTAAACACGAAAATCGCAGAAAATTTTTTTATGGAAGCGTTTTCGAGATATTAATGTTCGATTTTTTTTTCAAGTTTCAGAGTTGTTCCGACGTTTTTGAGTATATCTCAAGTTTTAATTGACCCATTTTCCTAAACTAGCACTCAAATTGAAAGCAACTGAATCTTGCACAACTTTCTATGCTAAAGTTTTCAGATCGGCCCAGTAGTTCAGATGCTAGCGATTTTAATAAGTTGGAAATATTTGCGATTTCTATTCTTCCTAGGACGATATGTGAATTTTCGACCTCGATTTTTGCCAAAGAATCTAACTTTTTCAACTTATTAAAATCGCTAGCATCTGAACTACTGGGCCGATCTAAAAACTTTATAATAGAAAGTTGTAGAAGATTCAGTTTCCTTCAATTTGAGTGCTCGTTGAGGGAAATTGGTCAATTAGAACTCGAGATATACTCAAAAACGTCGGAACAACTCTGAAAATTGGAAAAAAATTTGAAGATTGATTTCTCGAAAACGCTTACATAAAAAAATTTTTGAGTGTGATTTTCGTGTTTAGTGGGCCAAAATACATGGGAAAATCATAGTGAGATATGGTGGGAAAAATGGCTGTAAATTAGTGTTATTAGCCAAAATATGTTTTCTTCAAGAATCATTATTAAATAAGCGTTCTTAATTTTTCGAAAAGTTGTCAGTAATATTAGTTGTTCAAGCAAAAAACTTTATTTAAAGTTTTCTAAATTTCCTCCACCATTTCAACCACAATTTTGGGTTCTTCGTAGGACTCAAGAGTAGGGTCGAGACCTTGGAGGAAATTTGAAAAAAACTCTGAATTCTTAGTTAAGAACCTAAATAATTGGACAATTTTTTTAATATCTTCATTTTCTGTCTGAATAATCACTAAACAATCGAATATTTTCCGAAATATAAGTGGAACTTTTTGGTTAAACATTTAATTTACGTAGAAAATACATTTTCAGGGATCTTAGTCAGTTCTCTATTTCTCTTTTTCCCCTATTTTCCAACTTTTTTCATATTTTTCTCAAGAAACCCTAAAATTTCTATTTTTGAGAATTTTCTCCCTTTTCCCCCTTTTATTATTCAAAGTTCTCATTAATTTTTCAAGAATTATAATAAATAGAAACTTATGGCAATCAAAAACGCGTGCCACAATATTAAAACCTTAGAGATTCAGAATCTTGTAGAATCTTCTAGAAACGTCAAAACTTTTCCCAAATTTTCTCAAATTTTCTAGACTGACTCTAAATCTTCCAGACCCATAATCAATTCTTTTAAACTCTAATATAACCGTCTAATATCTTCTGGGTTTTCTAGAATATTTTTTTCTGGATTCTCCTTCAATCTTATAAGATCTTCAAAAATCTCCTAAAATTCTTTAATATTTTAAAAAATATACTAGGCTGTTCCAGAATCTTCTGGAAATCCTCAAGAATATTCTGAACTCCACTATTTCCAGAATTCTGCAGAATCATTTAGGTTTAAATTTACAAAAAAAAACTCTTATAATGTTTAACAATCTTTTATGCTGTTTTCAGAATTCTTATAAAATTCTGTAGACTTTTCGAAAGTTTTCAAAAAAAAAAAAGACTGGAAGAGATAGATGAGAAAATCTAGGAGATATTAAAAGTTAGGGCTGAATTCAAAAGATTTTTGAGGATTCTAAAAAATTCTGATATAGTCTAGAATATTTTTAAAAATCATAATAGGTTTTAGAGTGTTTTTGAAGATTTTAGAACTCTGAGAAAATCTGGATATTTGTCTCTGTAAGAGTTCTTAAAAATTCTGGGAAATTTTAAAAGGTGGAAGAATCAAGAAATTTCTGGATGGCTCTAAAACATCATAAAAAATCTTGAGACTCTAAAGAAAGATTATAGGAAATTTAACGAATCTGCAAATAAAGTAGATGTCCTAATTCCTGCTCATTTAAGGTTACGAGTTCAAGTTTTTTGTGATATATAAAATTTCCCTAAAGTTTAAAAACAAAAACTTTAAATCCCTCGTATAATTTTACTATTTTTCTTTAGAATGAGCGTATAAAATATTTGATGTCGGTATTTCTCTCTTTCGTTAACTTCAATGTATCACTAAAATTTTTTTCAAGAACAAATGTTTAATTAAATAATTTGCTAAACAAAATAAATAATTAAAATTAATAATTAAATAATTTGCTAAACATTTGCTAAACAAATGTTTAGCAAATGTTTAGAAATTTATTGAATTTGTTAAAAACAAATAAGTGGATGAAAATGGTTGCGTGGGGATTGGCAGCGATTTGTCACTTGATTCGCACTAAATTTGAACAATTTATGGACAAAAAGAGTTTTTTAGTTGAAGTAGTATAGAATTCCTGAAAATAAAACCAAGAATCCAACGACCAAATTTGGAAAAACACCATAAAAAACACAAACACCATTTGTTTTTTAGTTGAATTAATGAATGTTCATAAATAATTTCTTATCTTATAAGCATGTTTTATAAACAATTATTATAGTACTTAGTATAGAATTCCTGAAAATAAAACCAAGAATCCAACGACCAAATTTGGACAAAAACCATAACAAACACAAACACCATTTGTTTTTTAGTTAAATTAATGAATGTTCATAAATAATTTCTTATTTTATAAGCATGTTTTATAAACAATTATCCATATCAGGTATTTATAATGGAATAAGTAAAGTTTTTTCTACAAAATCGATCATGTATTACCTGAAAATGAAACCTAAGTATCATATTTGATCATCCAATAAAAATGGATAATTATTTAAACAATCTTAATTAACAAATGTACTATTTGGCTATTTTTGGACGTACAAACTTGGTTCTTTCGACGCAATAAACTGTAAATAACTAACTTCTACATTTTTAAGGACATTTCGATGACAATAAATAATTTTTATTGTAAAAAAAAATTGTTAAAACAAATTTTTTTCATGGTATGTATTTGTAAATAAAGTTCCACTTTTTTCACAGACTTAACATCAGCCAGTTATTTAGCAATGACTTATTGCTATGAATTGCAATTATCACTTGATAATTGTTTAAACAAACTTACTAAATAGATGCATTATTTGATTATTTTTCAGCATTTAAACTTTGTTCTTTAACAAATCATCAATTTTTATTAACTGATAGCAAGGAATTATTGCTAAGTTATTTTAAGTATATTCTACAACAAAAACGCAATTTTTAGTTTACAAATACATTAGCCGAGAAAAATTTGTTTATAACATTGTTAGTAACAATAAAAATAGTGGATCTTTATCAAATTAACAAAAAGTTTAAAAATTTGTTATTAACAGTTAACGCTAAAAGAAAAAGTTTAAATGCTAAAAAATAGCCAAATAATGCATTTGTTAATTATATTTGTTTAAACAATTATCAAACGCTAGCAATTCATAGCAAGAAGTCATTGCTGAATAACTGGCTGATGTTAAGTCCGTGAAAAAAGAGGAATTATGTTTATAAATACATAACATGATAAAAATTTGTTTAAACAATTGTTGTTTACAATAAAAATTATTTATTGTCATCAAAATGTCCTTAAAAATTTAGAAGTTTTTATGAACATTCATTAATTCAACTAAAAAACTCTTTTTGTCCACAAATTGTTCTTTAGTGCGAATTAAGTGACGAATATCTGCCAATCCCACAAAACCATTTTCATTTACTTATTGCTCTTGTACGTCTTTTTTGGATAGTTGCTTCATGTTTTCTAGGTATTTTTGAATGAATCCAAGTATTTGTTAAAAACCGATATACTTCAAAAGTCAAATTTTTTTCATTTTCGTTATTAAATTTAATTTAATTAATTTAATTAATTTAATTAAATGTTTTCAAAAATCCGCCATGACATTTCGATGCGGAATGTTATTAGGTTTCATTTTAAAAAAAGATATTGAATTCGAATAACAATTGTCTTCTGAAAATCAATTTGTCCACGGACGTTTTTTTGTTTGCCCCACTGTGCGCTGTGATCCCTGAAATTATCTTTTTGTGGACTAGAATTAACCACAAATAAATTGAAATCTGAGGATGTAAAAGACATTCAAAGAATACATAACAAGTTACAGACTATTAGAAAATATTTCACAGAAATAAAAAAAGTTTACATTCTTTATATTCAGAAATTCGCAACTGCATTTTCCACCGACTTTGAACAGAAAAACGTGATAATAGTTCGATTTTCGAGAAACAGGGAAATATTGCAAGCCAGCCAATCAGTGAAAGAGGATTTTATTTCCTCGTAGTAAATCGCTCCATGGAGGTTGGTGAACGGTTCCACTGATGATTCCCCAGGGCTTTTCTTTTTTCTGAGTACGAGAAACTGTTAGAATGGCTTTTGAAATTGGCCCCGTATGCTGTATGCGCACGTAAAACCCGTCGCGGACAGGGACGTAAAACTCACGGCGTACCGTTGTTCATGGGAATCGTTGTACCGGTACCGTTCGATGCGTGGACCAGATGCTATCGAATAGTGAGGTTGAATACGGTGGCAAAACGATTGAGTGCGTCGAGTTTACTCGTAAATGTGGGTCGTCATTGGGTCATGTAACGGTACGTTGGCTTCATCATACACCTTTCTCTCTCTATCCGTGTCCAATAAACGGCTCCGCGCTCGTGTCGCTACTCGTTTGTCGTCCGATAAGCTCCCTAAGCGATTTCATTTCGTTATAAATTATGCACGCTTTGCGTTTCTCTTACAATCAAGGTACCAACTTCTTTGTGGCAACAGTGCTTAGGGCAAATTCTTTCACAAGCAACACTGTTGCCACATTCAGACAATGTTTGTGCATTTTTTAAACATGCATTTCTTCAGGATTCATTCTTACTTAATTTTTGAAGACTAATGGTCCCCAAAGGAAGAATTCGTGATATTCCATTTCATAAGAATTAATGAAACTGAAGCGAGTCACCACTTTGCAAC
>JBAGKK010019421.1:0-21165 GCA_037177015.1 Euceroptres primus | reverse complement strand
CAAGATGAATTCAGAAGAATTCAAGATAAATTCAAAGAATAAAAGATGAATTCAAAAGAATTCAGGATGCATTCAAAAGAATTCGAAATGAATTCAAAAAAATTATATCAAAAGAATTCAAGATGAATTCAGAAGAATTCAAGATAAATTCAAAGAATAAAAGATGAATTCAAAAGAATTCAGGATGCATTCAAAGAATTCGAGATGAATTCAAAAAAATTCAAGATGAATTCAAAAGAATTCAAAGAATAAATGATGAATTCAAAAGAATTCAAGATAAATTCAAAACAATTCAATGAATTCAAAGAATAAAAGATGAATTCAAAAGAATTCAAGATGAGTTCAAAGAATTCAAGATGAATTCAAAAGAATTCAAGATAAATTCAAAGAATAAAAGATGAATTCAAAATAATTCAGGATGAATTGAAAAGAATTTAAAGAATTCAAGATAAATTCAAAATGAATTCAACAGAATTCAAGATGAATTCAAAAGAATTGAAGATAAATTCAAAAGAATTCAAGATGAATTAAAAGAATAAAAGATGATTTCAAAATAAGAATACAAAATGAATTCAAAGAAGTAACGTAAAGTAAAAAAGTAAAGAATTCAGGAACAAGTGTACACCTAAATTCAGTAGTGGTTAACCCCCCCCCCCCACATTACAATTACAATCAAATAATTAACTGAAATCAATTAAATAATTAATTGAAGTTAATTAAGTAATTGATTAATTGACATTGATCAATAGTTTTACGTTCTCAGAATAGTATTTACAAATTGAGCAAAACCATGCAAATAGAAAATTCACAATGTGTCATTTTCAAAATACACTGAGAACAAAGACCTTAGATATTAATAATTCTGTCGTATCAATTGGTTTTACAGTATAAAATAAAGAAAAAAAATTATGGTAGGATTATAAAACTTAATTCTTATTTTAGCTATTAATATGTTTAGTTGGGATGATTTTACAATACAGATGCAGGAAGAAGAATACCTTTTGTATTAAAAAAATATAAATTACGTACAAAAATTAATATTGTCCAAAAATACTCCTGAAACTTTTTTTTGTAAAAAGTCGCTAAGACTTTGTAGATTGTTCGCTAAATTAAAAATTTGTTCAAATCTTTTACATTGTATATTAATTCGATGTACTCGTCATGTTAGTAAGATCTTCTTCTCCCTCTAAGGACTCGAAACACACTGTCTTATTTACAAATATTTATGAACCCTTACAAAATACGAAAATAGGATTTCTGGACAAAATAGAATCTCTGGAAAGATTACCTTTGAATCAAAAATATCTGCACAAAAATAACATTTAGATAGAAGCAGAGTTATGTCGGTAAAGTTTGACTTTTAAGCACCCAGGATTTGCTTCAGAAAAACTGCAAAGAGTACAATAAATAAATTAAAATAAATTTCAATTTAAAATTAATAGCAAGTTAAAATATTTAATTTTTCATTGGTAACTTACCTCATATTTCTGCTAGTAAGTCTCCTTGATATCGCAGGTTTTATTTTACTTTTATTATTATTACTTCGAGCACCACGTCCAGTAATAATAAACAACTCCACTGATCTTTTGGTTCCTCTATTTAAAAATTCTAATTGATGATCCAGGAATATATCCAATGCCTGCAGAGCCTCCGGAACAAACAAATTGTGTAAATCTAAAGTATTGTCTTCACTTAAAGCGTGAGTCTGTGCAGCTAGAAAAGCACTTGCTGCCGCTGAATTTGCACTTTCCATTTTCTTTGAATGCAATTTAGCCTGAGGAGAAAATGATTCCATTAAAGAAAATTAATTTTGAGTTTACGCCAGATTCAAGATTTCAAAAGAATTAAGACTCAATGGAAAAATCATTTGTGGTAGAAATTAATCTTTGTCTTAATCTTTGAAAAAACAATTTGTGGTAGAAATTAATCTTTGTCTGCATAATCGTTACCATTTCAGAGTAATAGGAAGCTACTGCTGGGTTTCCTCTTCTGTAAGCTAAGGCAGCTTTATTAAAATTTTCGTTACGTAATAAAAACTGTCTTTCTGCTTCTTCTCTTGATTCATGAGCAGTTTGTAAAGCGTGGTCGTAAGTTGATTGATCAACTGTGCTTGAATCCAAATCTGTACTTGTCGAGGATGAAGGCTTAAAATTAACTCCTTCCTATAAATTGATTTCAAAAATTGTAAATAAGCTTCTATTAGTCTTTTAATTTAAGTTTATGTATAACTTTTTTGGGTTAGTAAAATTTAGCTTATTCGATTTAGCAAAATCTACCTTTTTTCGTTTAGTAAAATTTACCTTGCTTGTTTTAGTAAAATTTACCTCTTTTGCTAAACTTTGCTGTTTTACTTTAACCATGAGGCTATTTTGTTTATTCAAAGTGTCTGTCGAACTGAAAGATCGCCCAGTACTCGCTTCCAATACTTCGACAGTGTCTTTGAAATTTCCATTGTGCGCTTTCAAAATTTCACTCAACGTATCGGGATCAGTATCAGGGAACATTTCATTTAACATTTGACGAGTTAAACGAGATGCCATATCGAGAGGTGTTTCTCTTATTGTTTGCTTTTTCTGTGAAAATTAATAAAAAATTAAATAGAAATTAATAATAAGAAATTAAAAAGAATAGCAAAAATTAAAAAGTGTAGTGACTGAAAAAACGAATGATTACCAGATCGTTTTTATAAACAGCTAGAGCCAGTTCCATGTCCATTACTTCGTTTAGATTCGGAACAGTAGAATCGGTCAAAGCTTTAGCTTCCTCCACTTCCAACGACTTTGCATATTCAGCATCTGCAAAAAAATTTCACTCAGCATGAATTTTAGTCTCTGATTAAACATGAAACTATTTATTTGTACCATGTTAAATTCTAAAGTTATAAATTAACAAAAATTAACACTTTAAATCAAATTTCAATTGAAAGAAACTATTGAATTTGGAAAAATTAAAAACAAAAACAACTTTTTAATACTCTTAAAATTTGTACCTTTTGCAATCATTGCATCCAAATGTTCCTGCTGCGTATCCATTTGTTGTTGCATGGATTCCATCCACAGTGCATGAATTTCCTCGGCCACAGATTTCTTCACTTGAATTACTGGAAATAATCCATCCGGAAGCAGGAAGTTTGGATTCCCAAATTGCTTTTCTAGATTTGTAATAAACTCCCATCCTAAATTGAGTTCCATCATTTCCTCTGGTTCCGAAGAGTCATCTCCATCACTTTCCTCCTTTTCTTTTGATGAACTCTGGTCTGAATTGGTAGGTGATGAAGTCGCCACTTCAGTAGGACTCAAGTCGTTAACAAACTGAATAACATCTTTATTTCGTGCCTGAGCTTCAATAATTTCTTCTGTTGATACATCTGGTTCTCTATTTTTCCACTTCTTTACCCGTAAAATATGCGGATGATAACTAGCCTCGCTTATCATCATCTTGTCCTCCAAGTGTCTCTTCAAGGCCAAAGTATTTTCCGAAACGTGATTCTTTTCTTTTTTCCGAATCTGTGGACTCGACTCACTATCATTTGAATCTGAACTACTAGATTGTTTTAGTCTCTCCGTTCTCTTATTTCGAATTGGAGATGAATTAAGGGAAGAATTTTCAGAAATCATGGGTTTCAGTGGTTGTGCATTTAAAATTCCTTCGGGTGAAACTCCACCTAACAGGACATCGATTGCCCAATGTGAATCTCCCTTACATAAATTTGTATAAACGTCTATTACATAGTCCTTTGGAATATGAGGGAACATGTCAATCAATCCTTGGATCAATTCTCTATCTAGTTCCTCTATCTCTCCTGATATGGTCGGTAATTCTAGTAAAACATCTACCTCATTCGTCATTGAACTTTTGTCTAGTTTTAATTTTCGTGGGGGTGGAGTTTCTAAATTATTTGGAATCAGTCCTTCGTTGATACTTCTGTTAACTGTATTCAAAAGTTTGTACTGTGGTTCATCCGTACCTCCAACGTATAAGACATTAAAATCGTAGATACTAGTATTTGTCGAAGCCTCTGATGTTGACACAATTGTAGATTCATCCGCTTTTATTGATATTTGCATGTCACAAGCTGGGAAAGGCGACTCCTTCCATGTTATTGAGTTAATATTGTCAATAGTTTCAAAATATTGACTAGTCGTATCAGACTTTGTAGTTTCAACATTTTTGATATCAGAATTCTTTGTCTCAGATTTTATCAGTTCTTTTTCTTCAAGGATCAAGTTTTCATTCTCCTCTAAGGATAAAACTGCTCTTGCAAGCGGTCCAGTCAATTTTATAGGTATAAATTTAGCCCTACTCTCTTCTATATCTTCAGATTCAAATAAAGTGGAAATCAAAGAAGCGTCCAAATTCATATTTTTATTCAGATTTATTTTTTCAGGCGAGTTAATATTACTTGCTTCTAAGGTGCTTAAGAAACATTCGTTATCTGAGGAAATATCCCTTACGGAAGAATAAAGATCAACAATATCGATATCGTTACTTTTAATTATTGTCTCATTTCCCAGAGACTCGACGCTTTCAAAATTGCCTTGTGTTTCAAAGACCAAATTTTCATTAGCATTTTCTGATCCTCGGGCAATAACTGACAACTTTTTGCTTAAAGTATCATTTGAATCAGATTCCAAGTTAAATTCCACTTCATAATCTAATGTCTTCAGGTTGCAAGCACTGTGTTCTTTAACCGGTGAATGCAATTTTTCAGTCAGTGAATCCATAACAGTCTCCGAAGTTTTGGACATCTGTAAACTATTGGCTACAACTTCTTCTATCTTTTTAGGTTTACATGAGTCGTTATTTGCACCAAGAAAAGACTTTTTAATAAACTTCATAATCGATCCAAAACTAACTTTGGCTTGTGGATCGATGTTTAAACTTTCAGAATCTTCCTCAACCTCACCCGTATTTTCTAAGCAATTTGTAGAAGCTTCTATAGTTTTTTTCGTATCAGCTGCCACACGAATTTCAAATGATAATTCTTCACTGTTGGAATCGATATGTTCAAAAGATTCTGTATTAGAAGATTTAGTTCCACAATCCGACGAGTCCTTGTCAAGAGTATTCTGCGCTTCTTTTAATTCTTCAGTCGGGCCCTTTGATTCCTCCGAATTGTCTGATTTTGTAGAAGAACCTGATTTCGAAGAAGTATCTGATTCCATCGCACTATCTGATTTCTCCGAAATATTTTCACACCCTTTCTCTTCATCAACTATTCCGTTTTCAATTACAGACCCCACACTATGAATTTGCCGTCCACCAAGTAACAAAGTAAAATCCCAACACTGAGAAAGAATATTTTCACTATCAGATTTATCAGAATTGTTTGCAATTGTATTTTGAACCACATTGTTTTTCCTTTCAGAACCAATCGCTCCCAAATTCAGATATGGTATCTCACAAACACGTCTCACCTTATTATCCAAACTAGACGATTCCTCATTCAGAGTTTCCTTCAAAGCATCAGAATTCTTATTTTTAATCTCGACTTTCAGCATTTCATCTTCCCAGCTAATCCCATCATCTTCCCACTTATCTTGAATTAAATCCTGGGCATTTTCTTTTGGAGATAAGTCATCATCATCACCATCATCATCTCCTCCGAAGGTTTTCATCGCTAGTTGCAAAGCTGTCAGGTTTTCGTTATAAGGATTCGGAATAGCATCCACAACCCTAGCACTCGAAAATCCAGTAGGGACGTAATCGTCAAGCTTTTCCTCAGCTACCGGGAGTTTCTTGTTCTTCTTGTTGCCTTTCCTGTTCACTTTTTTAGCATTGCCTGAATCAAGAGGGGATCCTCGATGTGATTCTCCTCGTTTAGATTTCGGGGATGATATAAGCGGGAAAGACGGCTGCGGTGGCGTATAGTAAGGATCATATTTCAAGGAGAACATCCTTAAAAGTTTTGCACCAGTAATGTTCTTCTCGAATCGTTCCAACATCCGCTGGATAGATTGTTTCAGTACGCCATGCTCATTCCTTCTCGCTAATTCGTTCACGTTGTAAACCCAGGGCGTGTCTGGTTCAAGGACTTCAATGAAATAACCATATTGCACAGCCATTACTACGTAGGGTTGCATTTCCCAGCATTGAGTATTTGTATTGTCTACAATCACCGGACTTCTTCCCTCCCTCACAGCCTTCAAAACTCGTTGCTGATTAGATGCATGCGCATCTGAGAGTTTCATCGGATCAAAATCATAAACTCCTCTTCCTTTCCTTACGAAGAAATCGTCGGTGCAGAAAATATATTGCATAGGGTCTCCATTATTCGTCGACTGAACAATATCCCTGGCCAGGTGAGATTTTCCACTACCAGGCATTCCTCTCATAATTACCATGATTTTGAAGCCTTGCTGGATCGTCGACTTTACTCTGTTTAGTGTAGATATGTAGCATGCTTTGAATTTATGCTTGTTGCCAGGAGACGAAAAGGGTGAAGATGAGCTGATCATTTCGGTTTGAGGACGCGTCGTCTTTGGGAGACTTTGAGTAGAGAGAGACAAAAATTGACAGACGTTTGTCTGTGTGTTCTGAGGAATCGGAATACTGTAGTCACTGCTTTCCTCTTCGATCACGACGTCGGCGTCGTCGTCGGAACTTGTTTCTGGGCCACCAAAGCGGTACTGAACTTTTAAACCACACAGAGATTCGGTCTCTGTTTTGCGTCTTTCTTCAGTTTTGAAATTGCTCACTTGATTCGGGGCTTGACGGAAATTTTTAAAAGCTTCCTGGGAAGAACCTTTGGGATTGAAAGTTGGGAGCTGGTTCTGATTACAGGTCAGCAAATCATTTCTAGAGTCCTTCTCATCGTTGGAAAATAAAGGGTAGGTCAAATTCTCTCCTGATGCGTTTTCTGAATAATTGACTTTTGTGTGTTCCTGACCGACAGATTCATCGGGTATATGTTTGGGAAAATCGTTTTTTATAAAGTCTTTTTTTATGCAATCCTCTTGTGTGCTTTTTATTTCTTCATCCTGTATGGTTTCAAGGGGCGATTCGTTTATTACACTTGTCCGTGGTAGTCGCGAAGGACTTTTATCCTGAGAGAAATCCTGGGTGTGTTTTCTCATTAATTCAAATTTTTTGAATTCATCTTTTTGTTTCTGCAGCTCTTCGTCGTTGATGTTTAAATAGGTAAAGTCAGTGTCAACTTCAAAAGCGTCGTCTTCCTGACTTGAGTTAAGATTATCTGCAGATGCACTCTGTTCGTTTTCGACAAAATCCTCGTTATAACTGTCCAAGTTGCCGTTGTTTTCGGTAGAAGAATTGACGTTTGCTGATAACGTTATCAGATGCTCGATAGATGGTTGTACTGAAGAAGGTTAATAATTTATTACGCATTTATATATTTTTTAAAACAAAGAATCATTAAGCTAATGGACTCACGTTTCCAGTTACAATTTTGCACAACGGATAGAATAACGTCTGGATCCAAAATGGAATCAAACATTTCACGAACTTGGCTAAGTACTCTTTCCTGATATTCGACATTTCTTCTAGTTTTGTTGGATCGTTTTGCAGATTTTTCTGCTGGTGAGTCATTGTTCGAAGACATTGTAGATAAATATGAATGTCAATTTTTTCTGAAAGATAAGATAACTAATGCTAATAATAATAAACCATAGACAAAAATAATCCAACAGCTGTTCCATAATAACCTATATCGACTGCTACTATTTGAAAAAACGCAACTCATTTTTGCGCATTGTCAGACGGGCGTAAGTCAGGCGCTGCAAACCGGACTGACGCCCGTCTGATAATACACAAAAATGAGTTATGTCTTTTCAAATAGGAGCAGTCGATATTATAATTTCAAATGAGTAATTTGAAGTGAAATTATTTGTTTGTCTTGTCTGTTCAAAATTTTCCGTATGCAAATTAAATAAATAATAAGATATTTCATCAGAGATTAAAATATTAATCCTACATTTTACACATAAAATTATACCAAATATAGGTTAGATTATTATATGAGCAGATTTGACTTTTTATAAGTTATAGAACGTAGTATTGTGACAATTCACTTCCTTCATAGTTTTAAAACTATCTATTCCCCTTCTCAACAAAAAAGAATGATCTAATATTGAAATAACGAGAGTCATTAGCTTTATAAGAGTAGACACCAAGTCAGAGTGAAAAACTGAACCTAATCTGATAAGTGTATCTTACATTCACATTCTCACGTGTATTGAAAAACGACGCACTTTACCACATCAACCAAGCCACATGTTAGCAAACATTTGACTTTTTATAAGTTATAGAATGTAGTATTGTGACAATTCACTTCCTTCATAGTTTTAAAATTATCTATTCCCCTTCTCAACAAAAAAGAATGATCTAATATTGAAATAATGAGAGTCATTAGCTTTATAAGAGTAGACATCAAGTCAGAGTGGAAAACAGAACCTAATCTGACAAATGTATCTTACAATCACATTCTCACGTGTATTGAAAAACGACGCACTTTACCACATCAGCCAAGCCACATGTTCGTAAACATAAAATCTTGTTTATATTCAACGACTATAACAACTTTCCAAAACCAGGAGAAGGCGGGTATATAAAAGTGAGAGGCATTGATGTGTAAAAATGTATATGTATCTTAAATTAAATTTGGCCTTGCTAAAACGCAATTATTGGTAATTCAGCACAAAATATAATTAGGAAATTTATGAATAAAATACAATTCAGCATAAAATACATGGGAAAGAAAGAACATTGGTTCCTTAATACCACATCATTCAATTAAATATATACGTGTATAAACAATAAATATTTTAAAGGCCAGTTTAAATATGCAAAGTATGAAATAAAATTTTTTCAATTTCATTCATTCCAAAAGCATTTAATATATCATCTGTTTTTTTATTTTATTTTAAAAGAACAAAACCGATTTGTGACTTGAAATTTGAAAAGCATAAAAAACTGAAACAAATCAAGTCTTTATACATGCATGAATATAAATATTTTGAAGAGCATTTTAGCAAAGAAGGTAAATAAAAGAGGAAACTTGTTCAAAAAAAGGTTTACTTACCTCAAGCATTGACGCTTCGAAGCATCCTCAGGATAATTCGAAAACAGCTCAGAGTATGGGATTGCATTGAATAAAAAACTCGTCAATAAAAGAGAGGCAATATAAATTGATGATAAAACTTGTCAGAAACTCGAGGTATAAGACAGACTGATTTATGAAAAACTACAGTTGTAAACAGTTCTGGCAGTATAAAAAAGGGAATCAGTTGAGCACGTATTATTGACACATGGTTAAAATACTATCCTGTCTGATTTAGTTTCGAAAATTTGGGCAGACCGGATTTACCTGACGCTTTTATCAAAATGCTTACAGTGCCATTCACTGCAGAAGATTTATTTATGTTTGCATCAAAGCGTTTTTGAAAAGGCACCTCAAAATAGCGAAAGCATTAGCGTACTTTCGCACCAAGAAAAAAATATTTCATTTATGACTCATTTTTCGAACATCCGGATCACGTCACAAGAAACACTTTTTTATGACAAAAGCTGCACAAAGGTAGAAATCGTAGAAATTGGATACACAAAATAAAGCAGACCAAGACCACGAATGCAGCTTGCAGAGCTTGTAGCAGACACGTCAAACTCAAGTTTTCGCATGATGCTCAAAATATTTAGGAATATTGAAATTTTCCAGACATTTTATAGGAAAATCTCTTGAAAATTTCTGGTAATGATCAGAAAATTGCGAAAACTTGGAGTACGCTCTCAAAGATTAAATCTTCTACAACTCAATCAACTTAACTGATTACGTTTTTGAGGTTAGGGCATAGGGCCTCAGTTTACGCACCTTACGCACTTTACTGAGGGAGCTAGCTTCGCTTTGTATTTTTAAATAGAATTTAAGAGTTTCCTAAACTTGAGAACAAAAAATAAATTAAAATATGTTTAAATTTAATTAATAATTACACTAACACGTTGGTTTATATTCATTTTAACATTATAATTTAAGAGCTTGGATTTGAAAATTGAATTTGGCGCCAGCTACTATCATGCCCTCTATACGTTTGACGTTTATCGCTATTTTAATCAACAAATTAATAGTATTAAAGCAATCCTATTATGCAAATTAGTTATTTACACTTTTTTCCTTCTTATCGAAACTGTTTTTTATTACATCTTGATATTTCTTCTTTACATCAGTTTTTCTTTCTGATTCACATCTTTCTTCCTGATGATGCGTAAATGGAAATCTAACCTAAAAATTTGACACGCGCCCTGCGCCCTATAATTTTGACATCTTCGCAGTAATCTGCAGTTTTTGCATTTTTTAACCATTTCCGAGCAATTTGTGGTGTTGGTAAAGTGTTTTTCTTTAATGTGATTAATTTCTCGTGCAAGTTTTGGTGATGAAGTTTAAAAATTAATCAAATTCGACGTGTATTCAGTGAATTTAAAGAAACAGTTTGACGAGTTCACTTCATACAAAAGACGAATGATATTTTAGCATGTTTATTTTCTTTATAGTTTATTTATTAACGAATCTTGAATTTAATGTTACTTAATTATTTAATGTACGAGTCCTTTGTTATTTGATGTTTACTTTAAATAATATAGATGTCAGCAGAATTTTTTATTGTTTGTTATTATATTGTTGTCATCCTGAACAATATGTATTGATTTTCTATTGTTTCAGACACACGTTCCTGATACCCTTTTAATTCTCATTCGTCTGTTTGGATAATCACAGTTTGTTTTTTTAATTTATTTTAATATGTTGGGCTCTATATTGTTTCATTAGCAATCTTTGAACCAATTCCCTCAGAATACTCTCTAATATTTCAAAAAATAGTAAATTTTTCAGAAAGATATTATTTTTACAATGTTTACTAAATTTTAAAAATTATTTCTCTTTCAACAATGCGTAGAGTAAGAGCACCAATTCTTGGCACCCCCCCCCCCCCCTCAATTGTTGGTACCTCTCTCTAATTTATTAGATAATACGACTGTTTAGCTTGTTTTGCTTTAATTAATTAAATTCTACCATCATTTTTACGCATAATGCACATATTAGTTATCCACTGCAATCAAATATTGATCCAAAATTAAATAAATCCACTTCAGTTTTTGGCATGCCAATAATTGGACTAAGGTGCCAAGAATTGGTTCTCTTACCCTATCTCTGCAATTCTTTCCTCTTAGAATTTCGACTGAAATTGAAGATAAACACTTGACACAAAAGACATAGCTTTTAAATAAATATACAGGTGTAACTAAAATTTAAACAATGCTCGGTGGGATAATGACAGCAGTTTCTTTAAGACGATGTTTTTATTTATCTGCTGTGGTTTTGGTTCTTTCGACATTAATGGCAGCAGTGATAATTGTAAAGTTAACACCTCTGGAATCAATTAAATGTCAGCCACATGCAGTCACTCCAGGTGTAGAATGGAGCACCGTGGTAAATCAGCAAATCGATACTTTAACTACACCCAAGGTAATCGAAAATCAAAAGGAAATAAACGACAAAAGGTACAAGGAGATAAGAGAGAAGATTGTGCAAAACAAGATTGCTCGAATGTCTCGCAGAATGAGAAACAAGATTCTGCCACTTTTAAATAGTTCGATTGTTATTGAGCCTAATTATAACATTCATATATTTTATTACCCTTGGTATCGATCTAAGGAATACGATGGGTTTTGGAAACATTGGAATCATGCCTATTTGCCAAATTGGAAGAAAAATGATAAAAGGGTCTTTCCTCAAGGAAGTCATGATCCTCCGGCTGATATTGGTGCTAATTATTATCCCAGTTTGGGGTGTTACAGTTCTGTGGATCCTAAGGTGTCTAGATTTCAGTCGTATTCTGTTTCCTTTTATTTCATGTCTTTTAGGTAAATTCCTTTTTTATTTCCATTTTACTGTAATGTTGATTACATTTTAATTTTGTTTCAGTAGTTTTTAAATGAATTTAAATTGTAAAAATCACAGATAATTGATTTGTATTGAATTTAAATTGTAAAATTCACAGATAATTGATTTGCACATGAAGCAATTAAAAGAATCAGGTGTTGGAGTTGCCATTGTTTCATGGACTCCTCCTACAGTGGTCGACAACACTGATATTGTAATGCCAGATTTATTGGACACAGCTCACAGATACCAATTGAAAATTGCTCCTCACATAGAACCTTACGAGGGAAGAAACCCGATTAATTTAATGGATCATATAAGATACTTGTTCACACATTATGGATCCCATCCCGCTCTCTATAGACTCAGGAGAGAAGACGAGTAAATGAAATACATATTTTTCACAATAGAATAAAAATTTCTTCACTGTTGATAAAATGTGAATAAAAAATTAATCTGGCATTTAAATCTGTTTCAGTGGAGCAGTGTTGCCCGTTATTTACATCTACGACTCGTACCTTTTTCCATCCAGTGCCTGGTGGGAATTATTATCCGAACGGGGAAACTTGACTCTAAGGGGCACAGAAATGGATGCAATTTATATCGGTTTATTGGTAGATTCCCAGCACAGAAGTCACATTAGAAAATCGCACTTTGATGGATTTTATACTTACTTTGCGGTGAATGGATTTAGCTATGGAAGTTCCTGGAAAAATTGGAAGGATTTGAACAAATTCGCGACCCAGAATAAACTTCTTTTTATTCCCAGTGTGGGGCCTGGATATATCGACACACAGGTATTTATTCAAAATTTGCCTTAAAGGAAAATATTTCAATTTTATAGAAGATTGATTTATGATTTTTTTATATTTTAATTTTAGGTTCGTCCTTGGAATGCGGAAAATATAAGGCACCGTCGTCACGGACAGTATTACGAGGTCGCGTGGAGAACAGCTTTAAATAGTGGAGCGTCTACAATTTCCATAACATCCTTTAACGAATGGCATGAAGGAACTCAAATCGAACCAGCCAAGCCAGCAAGTAATAAAGATTTCACGTACTTGGACTACGAACCCGAGGGTTCCAATTTCTATTTGAATTTGACCAAATGGTGGGTTCAACAATTTACGGAAAAATATAAAACTCAATAACTATTATATATAAATACATACAAATCTTGAGCAAAAACTTTTATCCAGTTATGATGCATACATCTGTTTTATCTGATGTAAGATTTCTCTCCAGAATTCTACATTTTTCTTCTTGAAAGTTTAGAAGTTTGGAGAGAAACTTTTCCACCCATTTAAATTCAGTATCGTTCAAGAGTATGAGACCACTTCACTCGCATCTCATCGGAAAATAATTCTTGTCTTAAATTTAATTACTCGGGAAGGAAACGCGATTGTAACTTTTGTCAAAAAGTTATAGTCGGTTTCAGTTACAGTTACAGTTACAAATCTGATCGGAAAAGAATTCTTGTCTTTTAAATTTAATTACTCGAGAAGGAAACGCGACTGTAACTTTTGTCAAAAAGCATTGAAACGATTAAGAAATTTCGCGTCGAAACTTTGAAACATTTTTAGTCAAGATATAAATTAAGAAAACTAGAAGGAAATAATGTGCCAGGTGACAAATTTTCGACCCTTCTTCAATTGTTGGGAAAAAGAAAAGATTTAGAAGAATCTTGAAAAAATTCATTGCGGTACTTTAAAGTATAAGCTTCAAACTGAGACCCAGAAACTCCAAATATCGAGGGGCTATTCGTTGGGCAACCGACTGCCGTGAATTCCTCTGATTTTCATCGATTGCCAATGAGTGAAAAGGAGGCAGAAATAGAAAAACAATTAAAAAACAAGAGAGACTGAGATTTCCAGAGATTCCCGAGTATGATTTCCGGAGTGAATATCTCCTCGCCAAATATTTTTACTAATTATCTAGTAATAAATACAAATGTGCCATTATATTTTTATTTTTGCGAGACTCCATTAAAATGCAGTGAAAGCGAGCAAAGGCTTGATCGTTGCATGTTTAGAACCGGTTACAAGGGGTACCTTTTTATTTCTCTGTATGACGTAAAAATCTTATTAAATTGCAATTAATTAGTTCTTAAAATTAATTAATAATTTTGATTTTATAATGTATTATTTTTAATATAAATTTGTAGCAAGTTTAATGTACATTAATCATAAAAATTATGTATATATTAAATTTAAGATCATTTCTAGCAGTACAGGAAAAATAACGTAAGTTCAAGATTCAAATAAATTGTGCTTAAATTTATACTTTATGTAAATTTATTCAGTTTCTATTCCTAGAGGAAACTGTTTTCAACTGTTCCATCTGTTTCAAATTGCTTTTAACTATATATAGGGAAACAATGATTTTAGAGTTAAACGAAAATATTTTTGTTTGAAATATTGACATCACTGTCTCCAAGGCAAAGAGCAAATTTAAGCACGTGGAACAATTTAAAACATTTTTCTATGAATAACAATAAATAAATTTCTCAAAAATCAAATTATAATTTATTTCTTAATAAATTATAATTTATTTATTTTAAATAATAAATTATTATTTATTTAATATTTCTTAATAAATTTAATTATAATTTATTTCTTATAAACCAAATTAAACCCACTGCACAGTGGGCCAGAAAATGAAGAAAAGTAACAAAATTCGCACTACACTACAAAAATGGCGGAATATTTTTTTTGGCGCGAATTGACAGTTTGGCACATTATCTTCAATAATTCCATTATCGCTTTTAGGAAAATTTAAGTGTACTATAGCTATGGAATGCTCAAAAACTGAAAAAATTATCATTTTCGCTTACACAGGGCCATAAAAAAAAGCCGTTGACCAGACTAGTGTGATCTATAGTATGATAGAAAACCTTAGTCTGTATCATTGTTCACACTAATTTTTTTCTGATATATCAGAAAAAAATAGTGTTTAAAATTAATTTTTTTCTGATATATCAGAAAAAAATTAGTGTAAACAATGATACAGACCACCATTTGTAGTTTAGTGCGAATTTTGATGCTTTTCTTCATTTTCTGGCCCACTGTGCACCGTCTTTATTTTTCTTAATTTTTTTCTAAATTAGTACTAATATGGTGAATATATCCCAAAAGACTTTATCTTGTGCTCGCATCTTGGAAAGGAGAAAGAAAATGTTTTTTTTATGAAAAATCAAAATTCCCTTTTTTTGCACAAACAAGAAGAGATACAAAAAAAAGTCAAAAGAGCAAAGTTGCTCCTTTCAAAAAGTTAAAAAAAAAAGTTTTTTGACACTTGGAAAGATTTTTGGAACAGGGGCACCTTTTTCATTTCTCTATATGCTGTAAAAATCTGATTAAATTGCAATTAAGTATTTATTAAAATTAATTAATAATTTTGATTTTATGATGCAATGATTCGTTAATTCTTTTTTATCTAAGGTAACTTTAATCTGATTTTTTATAAAACTTTTCTTTGATTAGGAATTTAAATTTTTCAATGAACCATTTTACGCAAAGGAAAATTATCATTTTTTGCAGAAAAGGGCTCAAACATGAAATGCAATTTACAGACAATAAAACTTTGAATTTTGGCAAAAATATATTTAAAATTTCGAAATTTCATTACCAAATATAATTTATTTTAAAAATGTACAGAGAAGTCAGAAAGCTAGATCGACCTAGATAATTTTATCACTGATCTTCAGTTTTGTCGGTTTAATGTTTATTTAAAACGCATTACACTGTTTATGTTGTATTTCACGTTCCAGTAATTTAATTTATATATTTTACTAACAATCATTACATAAATTAATCCATTGATTCGATTTTGTAATATATGTAGAGTATAATGCATTTTAAAAACACATTATATTTGTTAATTTGAAATTTGATAATAAATAAGTATAATGCATTTTAAAATTACGTTATATTTGTTAATTTGAAATTTGATAATAAATAATATATTTGATATTCATTCATATATCAAATATATTATTTATTATCAAATTTCATTTGTTAATTTAAAATTTGATAATAAATAATATATTTGATGTATGAATATTTAAATATTTAGTCATATATCAAATATATTATTTATTATCAAATTTCAAATTAACAAACATAATGTGTTTTTAAAATGCATTATACTCTACATATATTACAAAATCGAATCAATGGATTAATTTATGATATGATTGTTAGTAAAATACATAAAATTAATTACTAAAACGTGAAATACAACATAAACAGCGTAATGCGCTTTAAATAAACATTAAACCGACAAAACTGAAGATCGGTGACAAAATTATAAAAATTATTTTGATCATAGAATATCGAAATTTTAAATAAATTTTTGCCGCAAATCAAAGTTTTATTGCAAACCAAATTAAAGTTAACTTAAATGAAAAAGAATTAACGAATCATTGCATCATGATATAAAATCAAAATTATTAATTAATTTTTATAAATAATTAATTGCAATTTAATCAGATTTTTAACTCATAGCGAGAAACAAAAAAGGTGCCCTTTGTTCTCAAAATCTTTTTTTAACTGCATGTTCATGGAGTTTCGCAAAAATAAAAATATGATGGCACATTTGTGTTTATTACTAGATAATTAGTAAAGATATTTGGAGTTTCTAGGTCTCATTTTGAAGCTTATACTTTAAAGTACCGCCATGAATTTTTTCAAAATTCTCCTAAATCTTTTCTACATTTTTCCAAGAATTGAAAAAAGGGCCGAAAATTTGTCACCTAGCACATTATTTATTTAAACTATATCTTGACTAAAAATTTTTTAAAATTATTCACAAATGACTCTTTCGACGCTAAATGTCTTAATATTTTCAATGTTTTTTGACAAAAGTGACAGACGTGTTTCCTTCCCGAGTAATTAAATGTAAAAGACAAGAATTCTTTTCCGATGAGATGCGAGTGATGTGGTCTCTTACTCGTGACCGGTACTGTATAAAAATATACAGTAAAGTAGTAGAATCAGGGGATAAAATGGATAACTCATTTTTGAAAGAAAACCAGGAACCTCTTTCAGTCCTTTTCAAATATTTTGTACTCTGATGAACGTAAATTAAAGTTTTTCTCAAATAAGCAATTACCTATCTAATCTGAAGCTGTTGAAATTAGATTGCTTTGTATAGGAACTGTTAAAGAAACAAATTTTTGAGAGGTCGAATAATATTTATTTTGAGAGGTTTACTGCGTTTTAATAATCACAATACTCTTGCGATTATATTCACTTTTGGTGCTTCTGAATTTTTTCATTATTTTTTTTGTTACTGCGTGAAAAGTTGTTTTAAATATTTTACCCACGGTTCTTCGGGCGCAGCTCAACGTTACTTTAGTTTTAAAGAACGAGGGCGCGATTCCAGGGTTGTTTATATTATGGCTTTTAATATTTAATATTGAACAATATTCATATTTCGTAATCAATCTTTAATAAATTAGTATTAGTATTTAATCAATTATATTAATATTTAATGAATCACATTAATATGGAATAATTTGTTGACACGTATCAAAGATTTTGGCTTTGACTGCGAAAGAATTTGAGATTTGCGAAATTGGTGACCAAAGTTGAAACAATAATAGTAATAACGAGTTTAGAATTTGAAAGCTAGTCTTGTCTAAGCAAAAGACAAAGAGGAATTTATTCCACGAAACTGATGTGTTGCTCTACGTACGTTTTATATGCATGTACATACTGGGTGCACCAAAAATTAAAATTGAGAAATATTGTCCAATTTATTTTTGCTTTTCAGTACAATAAAACATATTTGATAATTCTTTTTTAAACTGAACAAAAGAACAAATTTTAAAATGATGTAAGTAGTGTAATTTCACCTATGATAATTTATCAGATTAATTTTCTTTGTGATCAAATTCTCATGATTTTACAGAAATTCCCTGTAAATTAGAGAATTTTATGATTATTTGTAAATTTATTTATTGTCTCGAAAATTTTTGGTGAACCTTTTGCACATATTTATGTATGTATAATATAGACAATAATTAATCCCTCTCCCTTCTCTAACAGGGTACTCTTCCTGTATAATCTTTGTAGAATTTAAATTAAAATGAACTCGCATCCTCCTAAATAATCTTAAAAAATTTATATATCACCCTGCATATCCATTCAACATAATGTTCATTTAGATTTTTCATCTTCAAGTGTTGTATAAATAATGTCAAATCTTATGATACTAAGAATACCAATTAGTCCCATAGCATAAGAAAATATTATATTTCCATCTTAATTTTAAAAAAAAATAATTTTCCGTATCTCGTTTCCGAGACAATTTTCAGAAACTTTGTGTGGAAGGTAGTCCTTTATATGCGTATTTTAGCTCAGGTGATTTATTTGGCGAAATGCGATACATATCTAGAACTTAATAATTCTAAAATTCTTATTGTAATATTCTAGTTAAACTTTTTAATATTACAAGCACTGATCTCACTTTTATTATGTCGTTTGGAAGATGTGCGAACATTATGTGCACAAAGGACGGGTAAATAAAAGCACATTTATTCCAAAAAATTGTCTTCTACTTTACCTTATGAATCTTGAAAAAATCCCAAAAATAAAAAATTGGAAGACTCGAATTTTGAAAGAAAAAGCTTATACTTTTAAGAGCCACAAAGAATTTTACTTTAATATGTTAAAGTTTTTTTGATCGGCAGATAATATATAATATTAATAATAATAATAATTCTCAAAGAAAACTTGATGAGAAAACAATTGCATGTAAATACTTTCAATCGGTTTGCAGCTTCCCATAAATATGAAATATCGATATTTACAATCTTTAACACTATTTTGTATTTTCCATTTTGACTAATCTCGAATTTCATCAGCCGGCGCTCTTAATATTAACGAGAAGAAGAGTAAAAGCCGAAACTGGAGAAAAGAAAAAAATGGAAAATCATGATATTTAAGTAATATGTACAGATTTATTGAAAACCTTTTTTTTTAAAACTTTACATTGACGCAAGTTTTGAAACCACTGTACATGTAAAATATAAACAGTGGATAAACTAGTACCTACATCATTAAAACAGGACATCTTATTTACAAGCAACAATTCATTAATAATTATTCGTCTTTAATTCACATATATGTGTATTATCGGATACTTTCTTTTTTATCTGAGAAGTTATTGGAGATTAGTCTCAATCTGGTAAAAATCCCTCTCAAGATCAGTTTAGTTCAAAAATCTACTTTTGATTAAGATTTTTGAGTGTCACAATACCAATAGGAAACTTTATAATTACACTATACACAATGTTATACCATTTTGATTTCACTTCTTTTCGTTACGTTATTCTGTCTAGTCCCACGAATAAAGTGAAAAGTCTCAGTCAATTCTCAGGGTGGCCACTCAAACTTGAGAAAAAAATTCCCAGCCATTTCCCGGTCAAAAATTATATTTTTCTTGGTTAACTTTTAAATGTTTATAATATTAATTGCTTTACTATTTAAATTTTAAAAAGGATTAAAACATTTTAGAACACCAAGGTAAGAAATATAAAGTAAATTTATGTAAAAATGTTTTTAAAAAACATTGATTTTCCACTTTTTTCAAAAAGTGGAATTTTTTCATTTTTGCAATAGTTTTTGATTGCAAGATTACTGATATTTTTGTTAATTATTTCTACCGAAAAGCAAACGTTAATCTGTAACAAGGAGTCATTGTTGCACTACACTAATCGCTGGAAATGAGGCCGCTGTAAATAAGGCCGGCTTCATGGTCGTTCACGCTTCACTGATTCTGACCCCCCCCCCCCTGAGGGCCCCTTGACGGGCGACACTGAAGGCCATCGCTCGAACAGACAGAGCCGCCAGAAGTTTACATCGCGACTCTCTGCGCATTTTCTTTTGTAAGTTCAGAGACTATATTTTCGGTCCTGAATGTTGACATAAGAGTGCTCGCTCGTCGTTTTAAATCCGGTTCAAACTGGATTTTAATACCATCGAATTTAAGGCCGTCTACCCCCGAGCCCGGCCTTATTTCAAGCGATGAGTATATTTGTTTATTTTGTAAGTTTATTGGCATTTTTAACTGATGTTGCCGACCAGCAATAAATATTAAATTGCCAAGATTTGAATTCTTAAATTCAATAATAATTGAATTCAATAAACCTTGCAATAATAATTATTGCAAGGTTTATTTCGGTCTTAAGGAATCCCTCATAAAAAAAATCTGCAATATGCTTATAACTGGGCCAGAATAATCGATAAAAAAATTAATTATTTGACCGTAAAACCGCAATAAACCTTACAATAATTATTGGATATTAATAACGGTCGAAGAAAGGAAAAAGCAAATTCTTGATCCATCTCCAAAAAATTGTTTTTGTGATTCTTAAATTAAAACAATTTAAAAAGTAATTTCTTCCCAAGAAAGAAGTGATATTTATTCAGGGTGTGTAGCATTCTGAAAATCCTTGAAAACCTGGAAAAGTCCTTGAATTTTTTTTACCTGGAAAAACCTGTAAAAGTCCTTGAATTTCACTCATAGTCCTGGAATTCTTATCTCTCTAAATTTGAATGAGTAGTTTTCTTCAAATGACAGGCTTGCAACATCAGGTCAGAGAATTCTGGAAAGTTAGGGAATTTAAAAATGGTTAGGGAAAATCAGGGAAAGTCAGGAAATTTAAAAATGGTCAGGGAAAACTTTCAAGGAGTCAGGGAATTTTTTTATTGAACAAATTATAATTATATTTCAATAGTTATAATTATAATTTAGCAATTGTTATAATTACATATTTATAATATTACAAAATCAGGGATTATAGTCAATCCCCTATTCCCCTTTTTTCCCCTTTTCCCTTTCATTCTGCAAATCTCCTAAAATCACTTTTTTTTATAGTTTAATTTCTTTTCCTCACTTTTTTCCCTTTATATATTCAAATTTCAAAATAATTTTCCAAGAATTATGAGAAATAGAAATTTGTGAGATTCAAAAACTCTTTTAATGTTTTCTTAAATATCCCATAATTTCTAAATTTTCAAAATCCACGAGTGTCTTAAAATCTCTTAAAGTCCTCTAGAGTTTTTAAAATTGATTTAAAATCTTTGAAAATTCTCCAAAATATTTGAGATTCTTCTAGAATCTTCTGGGTTCTCTTGCAATAATCTTATAAAATAATATTCCCAAATTTTTCAATATTCTACAACATATACAAGACTCTTCTAGAATCTTCTAAAATTTTCTGAATACTTCCGTAACCTTCTAGAATTTTCTACAGAATCTTTTAGAAT
>JBAGKK010019411.1:0-11556 GCA_037177015.1 Euceroptres primus | reverse complement strand
CTTGAAATCATATCGAAATCACTTACAAATACATTAATTCACTCCTAAGCATTTGTCATTAATGCAGCCGCTTGCAAGGGTAAATTACAAGGGTAAGTAAAGGATGTGTAGGAGACGACATAGATTTTAGATCAATCTAGAAGTCACGTGCTCATTCAAACGACACACTCGTCTCACAACATCGCTCCGACACGAGTCACTCATCAAGCTCTCCAGCAACCACCCCAGGTGGTATTCATTTATGATTACGAAAACAGCACCGCTAGGGGTTGATTTTCTGATCTACGTACATACTTACCTTTTACGCTTAGCGTTGAAGTTAAAGTCGAAGCGTTGGAGCAAGATAAGCATTCCTTATAAAGTGTTTTAGACTACTTGACTTAAACTGGCGAATTAAAGCCGAATAGTAACGCTGCGAGTTTATTATGTTATTTGAGTGCTTTTCTTAAACGCTTAGCGTTGAAGGTAGGATGGAAGCGTTGGCACGAGAGGAAAATTCTTTAAAAGGTTTTTTAGAGTACTTGACATAAATTGGTTGTTCAGTGCCCAATTGCAATGCTGGGTATCGGTTCTTTTGTCCGGCCATTCAACTTAAGCGCTTTGCGACGAACTTGGAATGCAATCTTTCAATCGCAAGTAGCGTTTGTCATGCGTTTGTGAATTAGCTATTTGTATCACCGATTCAGACAACCAAACGCCTCTTGATAATAGAAATCAAATTTCGAATTTGAAGCTCGATCACATGCAATTATATGAACGCTTTGCGCGTTGCCTAAGTGCTTAGCGCATCGCCCGAACGCTTAGTGCTTATCACTTCCAACGCGATTACATCGCATTGTTCGTCCGTGCAATTCTTTTTCTACATAAACTTGCACGAGAGAAATACAAAGTGTGGAAAAAAAAGTCTGTGATATATTCCACTCCACAGGTAAAAATATGTACCAAAATCTGACTTTTAAATCGTCGTAGCGCAAAAACTGTTCATAATTTGAGTTTTTGCCATAAGGATTTTTTGATCAGGAGAGCATAAACTAAAAAATATCAAAAACTTTGAAAATTCCACCGGGACCTTTTTGACCATGTATTTGGTGTGAGGTCCTTTTATTGAATTTAATCCAAACCATTTTAAGGTATAACAATTTGAAGTATTCTTTTTTACTGAACAATTCAAATTCAGTCATGAATAATTACAATTATTATTACATAATATATAATTATATAACTATTGCCTTTTGCAATTATTTTTGTCTTCGACTTGCTTTATTTTCGAATAATTCTTTAACAGTAGGGGTGGAAAAAAGATTAGTTCCTAAAGAATTCATTTAGTTTTTAGTATAAGGGTTGCAGAAAGAGGATTTTTTTTAGAAGGTTTAAATTTTTTTAAATTTTCTTTTATCAACCAATTCGATAATTATTTATTGTATAAACTTCCTTTTCGAAATTTTTTTATTCTTAAGAAATTTTTTAAGAGTAAGGGCGACAGCGACGAAAATATAAGTTCCGAAAAGATTAGAGGGTTAAAAATTCGAAACGTCATTCCTAAATTTAGGGGATTAAATCGGAAAGATTTCTTTTTTACACTCGTCGGTTCGAAGGCCTGTGAATCGAGGACCACCTTCATGGTCGTTCACGCTTCACTGATTCTGTCCCCCGCCCCTGAGCGTCCCGCGACGGCCCTATCGCTCGAGCAGTTAAGGCCGCCAGACGTTGTTTACATCACGACTCTCTGCGCATTAACTTTTGTACGTTCAGAGACTATATACGCGGTCCTGAAGACTGCTCGCTCGAATAGCATTGCATCGAGGACCGTCTGCCCCGAGCCCGGTCCTCGATTCACCGACGAGTGTATTAGTTTTTCTTGTCTCATTGTTAGGAAATGTTTTAAATTAAAAATCTTAAAAATTAAGAGGTTTCCAATCCGAAGACCTTGAAATCTTCCCTCCTCTGACATAGGAGGGATCTTCCCTCCCTATCTTCCGTACCTTCCCACCCTCCTTCCCTCCTATCATTACGAAAATAAATAATCAAAAAAAAGTTTTTGCATCAATATAAACAAATGACAGGGTTGTCCACTGAAAAATGAATGCAGAATCCAGTCTCGTGGGATAGGGAAAAAGTTAAGTGATATTAATGAAGAATAGTTAATTAGCAAGAGGCAACCGTTAGACGAGGGTTGAAAAGAGCCGTTGTTCACTTCTTGACTCCTTGGGGATGTATTTCTCTAATTGTCGAGCGGAGGTCGAGTGAAAATTAATGGTATTACCGAACCTCAATGGAAGACGTAAGACAATCTCTTCCCTAATCATTATCATCATTCAGCCTCTCTCGCTGACACCGGAAGTTCGATAATCGTGTCACCGGGAGGCCAGGAAACAAATTTCCCAGGAAAAAAAATAAGGGAAACATCGAAGATAAATTCATTCCATCACTGACCAAGCAGAGGGAAACGAGGGTAATGCTGTCATTTGTGATAATAAGCCTTGGCATGTTTCGGTGGTAAAAGGGGGAGGATGCAGCATCCGTTATATAAAATCTGAAGGAGGGCGAATTTTGAGAGAGGAAGAGAGATAGAGAGAGACTAATGCAGCACGTAACGTTCTATCTATATTTTAATCAGTCATAATTAAATGAATATTTCATCCAGTGCTCTCAGCCTGACTCCAAACTCCATGGAGTTCGCCGTAACGGGTTGGCCTTGGAAAAGGGTTTCATGCAAATTTGTGCCAGATTGGGGTAAGCGTGATAGAGAGGGAAAGATTTGGGAAAGGGCTGACCGAAGCATGACGCCAGGCGAGAGAAGTTTCGAGTTTAGGCTTGGGTTAAACTGAAGTACGTAATTGAGTCCTAAGTGCATCTGACAGTGGCCAATAGGAGGGCACGATTTTGAGGGTATCGACTGGACCTTAAAGGTCCTAAAGTGAAAAAGGTTGTTCCATTAAAGAACACAAATTTATTTTATTCTTATTTTAAAAACCAGCTTGTGAGTGGTTTCATATTGTTGTTTCATTCATCATTCTGCTGTTCTGATACAATTTTAAAAAGAGGAACAAAATTAAATCATGTTCTCCTGATTCTGTATTGAATAATAATCTAAATAAAAGTGGAATACCTCTTGGTGATCAATTTTTCCTTCATCAAAACCCTTACTGATCATGTTCCCCTGACACAATTTTGAAGAATAATCATCGTAGGAAGTACGTCTTTGGTTATTCATGTTCCCCTGATGAAATTTTATAAAATAAGCAAAATAACAAATATGAATGAGTACCTCTTTTACTGATCATATTCTCCTGATCAAATTTTAAGAAAAGATCAAGAGAACAGTTGACAATGATCTGATACACTTTTTGAAAAATCACAAGAAATGAACACGAATATCTCCTTGATGATCATGTTCTCCTGATGAAATATGGTAAAGTAATTAAAATAAGGAATACCTCCTCCTCCATCTTCCGGATTTTTAATCTATTTGTCTGGTTCTGGGTCTGGTTTAGCTTTTTACGTCAAAGGGCTAGGTCGAAGAATTTCTGTACGGGGGTGTACCTGAGCAAATGCTCGCCTGGAAAACGTCTGCAAAATTTTGTTTCTTTTTTGAGATTTTTGGAAAAAAATAAATTACTGTGATTACATAATTAATTAGACAATTTTAGAAATCCATGCAAAACATCGAGCGCGAAGCGCGAGTATCGTGATGAGAATGTGTTCCTTAAGGTCGATAGAGCCTTAAGTAAATTAACTGCCCTTTGAACCTGAAATCAAAAACAAATTTAATAGTCTCTTTGAAAGCTCTGAGCGCTTTGAGAAAGGTAAAATTGATTTAATTTCTAAAGAATCAATAAACTGTTAGTGAGTCGCAAACATAATCGCGAGCCTTAGGCGTGCTCAAACTTATTTTAATAAGAGATAAATGCAATTATAATGCTGAAATTTCGGAAAATACACTCATCGCTAGTAATAAGGCCGGCCTCGGGGGTAGACGGCACTATCCTGGGTACTATTCAAATCCAGTTTGAACCGGATTTAAAGCGACGAGCGAGCACTCTTATATCAACATTCAGGACCGCGCATATAATCTCTGAACGTACAAAAGTAAATACGCAGAGAGTCACGATGTAAACAACTTCTGGCAGCCCTGTCTGTTCGAGCGATGGCGCCGTTGCGACTTCGCAACAGAAGCAGTCGAGTGTGAAGAGCCTTGAAGCTGGCCCTATTACGCCCGGCCTTATTACGCGCGATGAGTGTAGTAAAGAATATATTGAAGATTAAATGCCTGGTGCTTTTTAGTTTTTATTTTGAACAAAAATTTCAAAAATAATTGTTTTTCCAAAATAAAAATATGAAACACACCAGGCATTGATGCCTCAATATATTCTTTATTATTTACCATAATTTCAGCGTTATATTTTTACCTCTCTCTCAATAAACCTGTCAAATGTAAATAAAAAACGGTAGGTAATTCGGTGTGTTGAGTTCATATTCATAAAATTACAAAATTTACTTACGGTAACGAGTAACGAGTCGCGCGCGAAGCGCGCGATGAGAATGTGCCCGCGCCCCCGAAGGAGGCCGGGCAGATTTTTTTTGTTAAAAACATGATTTTTGAAAAAATTATCCTCATAAGTATGTACAATAAGTAGTTTTATTGGGACCTATAGCTACTATATAAGTAATCAATGTTTGGCGTTTTTCAGGAGGAATAAAAATACAAGTATTCGAATTTTTGCATATCGCGAAAAACGTTTTTTTTGCGATATCTCGTAAACAAGAGCTGATTGAGTACAATGATAGTCATTTTTGGATTCAGCGGGCCCAAATTACCCTAGAAAAGTTACTGCCTACCCTGCATCAAAATGGCTGTTGACCAGTGTAATCATCATAGAAGCTCTATAACAATAATCTGACACAATTTTTAAAAAATAATAAGAAATAAAAACGAATACCTCCTTGATGACATATTAGCCTGACACCATTTTAAAGAATAATTATCATACAATCTCGAAGACAATGATCTGATACATTTTTTGAAAAATAATAAAAAATAAAAATTAATATCTGTTTGATGATCATTTTTCCCTGATGACAGTTTTTAAAATTCGAAAAATTAACAAATTAACAATAATTTACTCCGGATAAAATATTGAAAAATAATCCAGAAAAAAGCTAACACCTCTTTGGCCATCGTGTTCTCTTGATGAAATTTTGTAAAACAATCAAAATTAAATAAATATCTACCTCCTTTGCTAGTCATCTCCAGATAAAATTTTAAAAAAATATATTAAATCATATTTCCCTTTAAAATAACAAATATCAATAAAAGGTTTGTTACTGGCGATTGCTAAACAAAGACCTCTTTGATGATCATGTTTGAAGAATAAAAAAAATTATAAAAAAATAATAAAAAATCATTTTGAAGAATAATTATCATAGAACCTCGATGCCAATGACCTTATACAATTTTTGAAAAGTAATAAGATATAATTCTGAATATCTCCGTGATGATCATGTTCTCCTGATGAAATGTTGTAGAATAATCAAAATAAGGAATACTTTCTTGCTAATCATATGCCCCTGACACAATTTTTAAGTATTAAGGCGTCTCAAAAAAAAGTTTCTTTGAACAATTGTGGAACTTTTTTGAGAATTTTTGAAAAATCCTTGGATAGGACGCTAAAGCACCCCTAAACGAAAAAAATTCGTAGTTTCTCTGAAAATACATTAATTGAATGAACATATAACATTGTTATAAACATAGAACAGTTTATCAAGTGGGTTAAAGCACCTTTCCATTTTTTAAATCATTCAAACTAAATGAAAATCAAATTATTTCTGTTAATTTTTTTTGGAAAAATTAGGACACTCATTAATGTGGATCATAGCGTTTTGAAGTGTTCTTTGGTATCCAGTTTCGCTTTTCGTTAATCGGCATAAAAACTGACCTTACGCTGTTGAGAAATTTTGGTATTGTCGACAAGGGCTGTTGTAACCACCTTGAAGTGGTTAGCTAATCAAAAGATATGAAAGGGGTGATTTAACCCTCTTAGGAGAGTTATTTGATCATTCATCCCTTTTTTACATTATATGTTTTTTAAAAGCTGTTTGCATGTAATGCAGGTGCATTCGCTTTAAAAAAAGCGAAAATATAATGTTTAGCTTTAAAGGGGGTAGTTTTTGGTTAAACTGAGTGTTTTTAACAATTATTTTTCACGTAATATTTTTTATGCAATGTCTGGGAGTTATTTGTCCCTAATTCAGTCAATATTTATCCTCAGAAAATGGATACTGAATAGGACTTGAATCGATTTTTCACTTATTATAAGGGATGATTTTTCACTTTCAAGAGTGAATTTACAGCTTTATCAACTTTTTTTCAGTGTCGAAAGTTTTTTCATGTCAATTCAAGATTTTTAGGCCGAAATTGCACTCAATTAGTGTATTGTCAGAGAAACTTTGAATTTGTTTTCGTTTAGTAGTGCTTTAATGTCGTTGGAACAGTTCTAAGCGTTTTTTTTAAATTCTCAAAAAATCCACAATTGTTTTCTCATTATATGGAAGCTTTTTAGAGGGTGACGTAAAAAATCAAAGAAACTCTTTTTTTTTGAAGTACCCTAATGCAGTATAATCATCATAGATTCTCCATAACAATGATCTGATACAATTTTTGAAAAATAATGTTCAATAAAAATGAATGTCTCCTTGATGATTATGTTCCCCTAATAAAATTTGGTAGAACTATCAAAATTAGAGTAAATCTCTCCTTTGCTGGTCATGTTCCACTAACACAATTTTGCAGAATAATCATCATAAAACCTTGATAAAATCGATGGAATACAATTTTTGAAAAATGATTTAAAAAATGCAAATAAATATCTCATATTCCCTTGATAAAAATGGTGGTTTGTACCAGAGTATATCAAAACTCTACTTAAACACACAATCTGCATAAATACATACATCACCCAACCTCAAACCCTCTTCAGAATGACACTCTCGCCACTTGAGCCAACGCCCAAAAATAATTTATCGTAATTAGTTTGGCCCCCAAATGAATAGATTTTCCAGAATTGTGACACAGTGCGGGAAAAGCGTGGAAATAAATAACCTACGAGGGGTAACTTCAGGACTCGCCTATTATGATGCAACGCTCCACGATTGATTGTCCGAAGTTTATAGATTTGCAAGGATCCAAAGGACCTTCTACCAATTGCCATGGGGACGCACTCTATCAGGATAATAAATCCAGGTCATTGATCCTCTGAGAGTGAGTAATCGCCGTTTTGCCTAAAGGTTGTTGGGGTATCAACTTAGGATTTAGCTTCATAATTGTGTGGTGATTATTGCTATACATTATATATACATTTTCTGTCTCTTAAACACACACACACTTTTGATCATTTCTGTATCCTCTTTCATAATTCTCCAGAGAAATACTGCCTTTTACACGCCACAGCGACTGCCATAACCATAATAAGCAGTAATTCATACGAAAATGCGAATTGTCTTTGGTGGAAAAATTAGAGGGATGTATTTATATTTATTCGAAGTGAAGCAAGGCAGTTAGAGGACTTGTGTCGGGTAAAAGGCCACCTGCGTTCGGCGTTATGTGTGCGCTATCTTGGGCAAAGGTCGTTATCTACGGATCCTGTGGAAATGTAACAATGGGGATTAACCGCATTAAACCAGTCCTTCGTGTCTCCTAATAACGCGTCTTGGACAAAATTGCAGAACTGCGTTTATTCGGGAGGGAAAACCGGTTAATCGGTTCGAAACTTTGCCAGATGGGAACGAAAGCCTCGAACGATTTCACTTAGGGTTGAGATTTAAATTTAATTTTTATCCGATTCGAAAGAGTAGAAATTTGGGGAAAAAAGAGGGAATTTCATTGCAGGAAGGGTTGAAATTTTCAAGATTCAAATTTTTAGGTTGAAATAGAAGAAGACGAAACATGAAAAGAAATAAATGGAAGAGAACACATGAATAGAAGACCAAGTGAATATTTATTTTCTAAATAGAAGACAAAACATAAAAAGGATAATAACTAAAATACAGCAAGAATATAATTTCTGGAATTATACCTTTTTCACTCCCTTTTAAATTATATCCTACAAAACAAGAATGTAATACAGATTGATGATTTATTAAACTAATTATCTCAAATTTTTTGGAATTTACCCCTTTTTCACCTCTTGTTAAATTATTTCCTAAAAAAACCTTTCGTTCATAAGGTAAACACTTTAAACAAATAATTAAATCCTTAAATTAAAACACTTTTAAAAAAAATATTCGTTTTCGATAAAAAAAATTATGCTTCAAATTGTGAACCCCCTGATCTTTCCAGAACTCACCCTTTTTTACACCTGCTCTTATTTTTTTTTAATAAACAAATTCTGAGACCAAAATTGTTGCAAGAGAAAATTATCGTATTGGCCAATAAAAATGTCTCATACACCTAATCTTTCAGAAAACCATCTTTTATACCTTACACAAAAAAATTCATCAGAGACAAGTACATTGTGGGTCCAAACATTTATCAACGGGAAATTCTTTGATTCAAAAATCAAAATTGTCTACACAAGTTTCATTCCCTAATATTATTAGAACCCAACTCCTTTTCATGCCTACTATTAAAAAATAAAAAATGTTTTTAAAAAACAAATCTCGGGACAAAAATTTTTGCATGAAAAAATTATAGTAATGTTAATGTTCAACAAAATGTATCAAAATATGCCGCATGTCCCTAAATTCTTCAAAAGCTACTCCCTTTACAACCTCCACTAAAAAAAAATCATAGAAAACCTAAATTTCCAAATCAAATAAGAAATTATTTTATTTTACTACAAAAATTATCCACAAATTTGTTATCCTCCTAAATGTTCCAAAATCCGACTTTTCCGTAGAATAAACTTAACAATTTATGCTAAATTCCAAAATTCTGACATCAACAGATTTTCAATGGAAAAAAGTATTAATTTATTGGAAAAATTGTGCCAAAAAGTTTCATCTTTTCCTTCTGAAAATGCACTCAGAAAAAAGTTTTTTACATTCAGACAAAATTTTTTAAATCAAAAATATAATTGTATTGCTATCGGGTTAAAGAATATGTTTTTGATTTAAACAAATATTATTTGAATAAAAAAATTTTGTTTGAATCAAATTTTGTTCTGAATAAAAAAACGTTTTTTTAATCAAACTTTTTTCTGCTCAAAAAATTTTTTAAAATAAAAAATAAATTTTCATATTGAATCAAGAAAAAGAGTTTTAAAAAAAATTTTAATTTGAAAATATGTTTTCTCTGAGTGTGGTTCTCGAAATAGTTAGAAAAATGGAAAGTATCATTTTTCTCACCTCTTCTGCAACAATTTTCTAATTTTCAGGTGGTGTTTTTCAGAAAGTGTAGGAAAATTATTATTTTTAGGATAATTTCCTCGTCAAATTTGACTATTTTCCATTATTTTTTAGACTAAAAACATTTTGTTCTGTATAATTATAAATTTTAAAATTTTAATTTTCAAGAAACTCTTTTCTTAAAATAAAATAAAAATAATTAATTTTAAACTATCAGTTCCGATTTGAAAAATTTTGTAAAAAAACTCAGTGTTTTCATAGTTACTTTAATAATTCCAATTTCTAAAAAGAGAGTCAGAAATAATTGAGATTTAGAGTCTTTAAAATGGAGAATGACCGCCAGATTTCGTGTCTCTTTTGATAAAAAGAAGATACGAGTTCAAATACGTGTTTTATAGACACTTTGTGGACTAGTCGCTCTTGTAATAAAACTATTCGGTCGTCGAAAGTTTTATGGAGAGGCATAAAAATACTCTACAACGTGTATCAGTTCACGTGTGTCATCGAACCCTCTCGTAACGAAGACCTCTTACTTCTTTTTAACACTGCTTAATTTCTTTTCAGAAAAAATTATCCAAGAAAGTATATTGCTAAGAAAAAATAATAAAATCTCTAAAAAACTTCATTCGTTTCCTTTGAAATTATTAAAATTTTGATTATTTTAACTGTAAACCATTTCATTTTTGATGTTCCAAGTTAGAAAAGTTTAATATTTGGACATTTTTTACTTCAAAGGCGCTGGAATTTTTAAAAAGTCTCAATTTAAAAGCGTAGAAATTCGAAAATACGTAATTCTCAAATATAAAAACCGGAGGGTTTTATATTACGAAAATTATAATTTAATTTTAAAAACTTTGAGCTAGAGAATGTTACATTACATTAATTTTTATCACTTAAAAAATATTTAAATTGATAGATCCAAAGTGTAAGGGTAATTAATAAAATTATGCATAATTTAAGCATATAATGAATTAACGACAGTCACTATGCAAAAAATTATGCATATATGCATATTGCATAATTTTTTTCATACTTTTTTTCTATAAGGTATCAACATATTGCAAACAAATGACAATGGTTTATCAACTGTTTGCTACAATTTGATATGCACTGACTTTCAGATTTAATTATTGAATTATAACTTTTTACATAGTGACTATCGCTAACTAATTATACATAAATTATGCATAATTTCTTCAACTGGGATTCGGTTTATCTGAAAAAATGTTTGATTAGGTTAATTAATTAAAAAAACAGTTCCCTTTTTACAGAAATTGGACATCATACGTTTTTCTGCAATTTTTACAGAAAATCTATTAGATTTTCTGAAAATTCTGTTAAGATTTACCGAGAAGTAAAGACAAGTCAGTAAAGACAAGAAAATTTAATAAGTTTTCACGATTTCTCTTGAATTTAGGTAAAAAATTGAATTTAGTAAAGACAAATCAGTAAAGACAAGAAAATTTAATAAGTTTTCACGATTTCTCTTGAATTTAGGTGACAATACGTTAAATCGCACGGAGAAAAAAGAATTTATAAAATTAACAGAAAAATCTATTAAAATAGGAACAACAAAATTTTTTCTGTTATTTTTACAGACATTTCTGTAGATTCTATATACATATCTATTAAATTTATTGACCATTTGTAAGTTTAACCGAAATGCTTGTAGAATTTACATAAATTTCTGTAAATGTAACAGAAATTGTAACTCGCTCGCAAGTTTGAGCGCGCCTAGGGCGCGTGGAGTGTCCGTCGCGCTTCGCGGTCCGATCCAAAATACTCGTCGCGCTCGCAGAATATTCGTCGTTCTTTGTGCAAAGTCATGCTTATTCCTCATGATTAACTTTTACTGCCATAAGTCAATTTTGTAATTTTATGAATATGAAATTAACAGTGTGTCATATACATCGAATTACCGACAGTTTTTTATTTATTTTTGACAGGTTTATTGAGAGAGAAATACAAATATTACGCTGAAATTATAGTAAATAATAAGTAATATATTGTGGCATCAATGTCTGGTGTGTTTCATATTTTTATTTCGAACAAAAAATTATTTTTGAAATTTTTTTCAAAATAAAAACTGAAACGCACCTGACATTGATGCTTCAATACATTCTTTACTATTTTCCGAAATTTCAGCATGATACTTGAATTTCTCTCTTATTAAAATAAGTTTCAGCGCCCCTAGGGCTCGCGATTATGCTTGCG
>JBAGKK010019400.1:0-11557 GCA_037177015.1 Euceroptres primus | reverse complement strand
AACGCTTATGTCGATTATCTTGACATGTCGAGCACGTTTATCCAACCAGAGGACATCTGGACGATTGTGTCTGACTATTATTATTATTATTATTATTATTATTATTATTATTATTATTATGGCCCACCTTCCATCCTCAGGTACTCATGACTTGGTATTAATGACTACCTCGGTATTAAAATTGCAATTTACAACCAGAAAAAAAACATTTGGTATTATTTGACCCCATTGTCATTTTAAAAACTATCTTCTTAACATCCTGTGTCTCTAAATGAGAGAAATTATTAATTTTGAATTGCAAAACCTACTGCGTTGAATTCTGAATACAAAATTTAAAATGGTTTGTATACTTTCGGAAAACACTTTACTATAAATCTTTCATTAGCTCTTCTGCATTGAATACTGAACTAAATACGTGAATTGATGAAACCGGTACTTGATAAAATGGAGTAGTAGCGTGTGTCATGAACATCACTCTGGATAAATAATAATCTCTCAGTGCGATTCTGAACATCAGTCCCTAATGCGAAGTGCTTGGTCAACCAAACGCCTCTGCAAGCCGATACCGATTTTTTATTCATGACTGTAGCACTGATGGGATTTTCATCACTAAGCTCACCTGACGCACATACGATTAAAGCTCCGATCAGTGTCCAGAGTGATTTTCAAACAGTAAATAAAGTCCTTGCAAATCCAGATACAAAAATACTTAAATAGAAAATTATACGCATCCATTTATTTTTCCCAGGATATCTGCTAATAATTACTTTTTTAGAAAACTATTTATGAGGACTTCAACGACTATAAAATGGAAATATGAGAAAAGATGTTTTATTAAATTACAGTAAATTAAATCAAATTAAATTAGATTAAATTGAATCGGTGCGGTGGTCAGTGGTGCTTAAGTATGATTTTATAATAAAATGGAAATAGAGACTTAGCGTTATTATGAAAAAATTAAAAACTCTGCTGATACAATAGAAAACAGGGAAGAAAGTAGGTAAAGAGAATGAAAAAAGAATGAAAGCGAATTCGTCTAAATTATCGTTCATCAGCACAGCACGCATCCCGTGGGAATCCGTGACCATCCGCTCTTTGTTGCATAGCAATTAAAATTGCTGTTAATTACCTGAACGGGAGGCATGCAGCAACCATACTTGTTAGTGAGCGGCAAAAACTGCCGAAATTAAGCTAAAAACAAAATGTAACGTGCCACGTCTAATGGCTCATGTATGTAAATCCTAGCGTTTAGAATGGTAATTATTCCAGAACAGGTGGTATGCTAGGTGAAAAAAATCAGAACTCGTAGATTAGTTTCACTGGAATAAAAAAAAGTAAAGGACCACGACTCCCTCATTGCAGAGAAAACGATATGATTATACCGCATAACTCTAACGATGAAACCTCAACTATTATGGAAGGACTGCATTCAGGCGCTTCATCAACGCGGTCAATTTCAGAAATGCAGAATTTGAAGTGAGTGTATATTCAATTATCGTAAAATTTATTTTGCCTAGAATTTATTTCGACGAAAAGTTACAAAAATTAAAACTCGGGTCTTTTCTGATTGGTTTTTTCCAAATGAAATAGCGAAGTCAACCAGTAGGAAACAACACCAATTTGTCCATATATTTATTTTAGTGACTTCTAGTAGTTTTTCGAGATAATGAATTTAAGGAAAAATAAATTTCAGGGCAATTGAGTACCATTTGTTCTACTTTTTTCGACTTTTTCAAGAAAATGTGAGTAATCGACTTTTCTTCGGTTTTTCTCACTACCCTGAGAAAAATGGAATTTTGAGTTTCAGAATGAACTCAATATTATAGGAATGAAAGCAATTGAAACATCAAAGAATAGATCCAACTGGTACTTAAAGCAAAAATGATGGCAAAGTTTATATTATAAATTCATTTCGAAGTTAAAAATTTGCTGAATCATATTTAACGTTTGAATTTTGATAATTTAAAATCATCACTCTTTACAAAATCTTGTTTTGGTACTCTATGGCAGGTCAGACTGCACACTTAACTTAATTTTCTGAAATAAATAATAAAAGTCTATATATCAACTGCCAACTTGTACAAGAATTTCACCCTGATTGAAGATATTCGCGAGTTCAAGAAAAAAGGTGACTACTTCCAAGTGAATAGGACTCGCAAGCAGTTCCACGCAGCAACTAATATGGGACTGAAAACAAGAATCTTTAAAACCCACTTCAGAGAGTGACAAGGAGTTCTGACTGCGGCGCAGAAGACCCGAGTTCAACTCCCCCCTTTGGTTCGTCTAAAATGACTTTAACCCAAGGATGCGAACACTGCAAATGTTTTTCTTGATTTTGTATCTAGGATGTCTCTCAAATATTTTCTGATGAAAACCAAAATCTTTTCCAGGGCCGTTTTTAAAAAATTTTGTTTTAAATTTAAAAAAATCGAAATTTCAATGTTTTCTCGAAAACGAGGCCAGATATGAAAAAAGGTCAAGAGAACACAATTGTTCCTCAGAAAAATTGCTATAAAATGACCTGCTTATTTTTATTTATTTATTTTTTGTTTGTTAAGCTCTATTTTTCAATTTTTAGAGGAAAACTTGGGTTTTTCACGGTTTTATATTGATTATAACTGATTTATCTTTTATCAAATTTTATCATTTTTCGGTAAAATTGAATGCTGCATTACCGACAGATCCGATCTTCAATTGTTTTTAACCTTATTTTCAGTATGTTTGTACTAATAGTGTAACTGTGAAATATTGTGTACACTCATCGGTAGATCGAGGGCCGGGTTCGGGGTAGACGGTCCTCAATCTAATGCTATTCGAGCGAGCAGTCTTATGTCAACATTCAGGACCGCGTAGATAGTCTCTGAACGTACAAAGGTAAATGCGCAAAGAGTCGTGATGTAAACAACGTCTGGCGGCCCTGACTGCCCGAGTGATGGCGCCGTCGCGGGAGGCTCAGGGGCGGTGGACAAAATCAGTGAAGAGTGAACGTCCATAAAGGTGGTCCTCAATCTATGGGCCCTCGATCTACCGATGAGTGTATAAAATACAAAAATACCGAAAGATCACGCGTACACACATGATGATAATCGTAATAAAGTTTGTTTATTATGTTTTGGAAGAACCAAACAAATGTTTTATATAAAAAAACAATTAAAGTCTGACTTGGAAGCTTTGTTTAAAAACGATACGGACAATGACAGTTTACCTGGAGCAGTTTACCTGAATTTGTCAAATTTTCAGCCACTAATGAAAGCTACAAGGTCAAAAGAAAACTTCAAATGCTACTGTAAAGTTTGTAAACTGGCTAGAACCCCGCGAAATGAAAATTTTGTTCAGATGAATATTTTGTCCCAACGGAAAGACCCACTTTCAGATATTTCGAATAATATAATTACCAGTAAGTTAATATAATCCTGTCCTAAATCATATTAATTATTCCATATTTCCATATTTCCTTACCTCAGGTCAAACAAAATCCCCAGTTGTTGAGAAACGCTGCAGGTTCTGTTCTTCTGTCATTGCAATTGACTTCTTCATTAATGCAATTCATCTTCCTAGGTAAAAAATCTGACTGCTTGCTTGACGGAAACACCGCCGAATGTTATTCGCTCATATGTCAGATGAATTTGAAAAAGAATCTTTGGAATGGGCAAAATTGTGTCATGCTGAACGCGAAATAACGCACGGTAGTCCAGCATTTAAGGGTAATTCCTGTAAAAAACTTTTGGAAAAAGTGGACCTTTTGCGTCAATTACAACGGCGACGTAATTTTAGGTTACGCAATTATGTACAAGTTTTCGAAGACTTTAAGGAAGTTGTGGCAGCATGTTTTGGAAATAATCTCAACCCAAACTTTAAAACTAGCATTGCAGCTTTTAAAAAAAGTTGCATAATTTTGAAAATCAGTATCACTCCTGAAGTTCATGCAGTCTTTTTCCATGTTAAGCATTTTTGTGAGAAGAAGCAGATGGGACTCGGATTCTTCAGCGAACAGGCAATGGAATCTGTACATCACGATTTCAAAACTGTTTGGGACAAACCTAAAGTTTCCAAAATCCATCCAGAATATCCAAAGAAACTTTTACGAGCAGCTTGTGAGTACAACATCCAGCACATTTGAAGAAGCGTGGTGAAGTGTACATATTATTTAACATACTTTCTTTAATATCATAAAACGATAACATTTTTAAAATAATATAACCGTGAAAAAATCTTCTTTAAATTGAAAAATAGAGCTTATCAAACAAAAAAAATTTTTTTTCAATAAGCAGGTCATTTTATAGCAATTTTTCTGAGAAACAATTTTGTTCTCTTGATTTTTTTTCATATCTCGCCTCGTTTTCGAGAAAACATTGATATTTTAGTGTTTTGAAATTTAAAACGATTTTTTTCAAAAACGGCCCTGGAAAAGATTTTGGTTTTCATTGGAAAATAGTTGAGAGACATCCCAGATACGTGAATTTGCGTTAATATTCACGTCTAGGATTGAGTTCCAGAAATAATCCAGATTTTTATTTCATTTTTCTCCATGTAGGTCTGCTTTTGAAAACTTTAAATTCGATAAAAGAATATCGGAATGGCCAGAAAGAATATCATTGTTTGGACTAGTTGACGTACGATTTGTAACTCATTTAAACTTTAAACATTATCTAAACTTAAAATTTTTTTTTGATAACAGGTCTGCAACATTTCGAATTTTTTTGCGTTTTGAGAAGCAAAAGTCGTTTTCCTCGTAATTTTGTGAGCTAAATCCAAATCTGGCTTCAGAATTACTTTTTCACCGCAAGTTTCTGAGACAAATATGTTTAAATAGCCCAAAAATAACGACTTTAGATATATTCAACCATTTAGTGGCGCTGATTATAGAAACTCTGCAGAAACATAGATACAAAAATAAAAGCCATATAGTTGTAATAAGACATGAAACGTGCCAAAAATAGCTTAGCTTTGCTTCACGTAAGGCGAAAATTAATTTTGAGTTGAAATTAATTAATTTTAAGTTTCTCAAAGAGTGCACCTGCGTCAAGTTACTTCAGTTGGGATTTAATGTAGCGCACTTCTATCTTCTGTATTTTTGTTAATTAAAAATGATCTGCGGACAGGATAGAAACTCAGATTTGGGCGAAAAGAACTTATGCTTAAAAATATTCAAGCGTTTTTGCGGTAATGCCTCTTGTAATTGGAACGATTAAAAAATCTGAAATATTTGTGGTTAGAATTCATGTTTTCAGCCATTTTACCATTAGAACCCATTGGAAAAGGCTGCTGCGCCACATTTGACGCCGATATATGCAGCTCAAATAAACGGTTTTTTTACGTAAAAGACCATTAATTTTAGTTATATGAGTATCTTTACAGCATTGGGAAGGTACAAAATAATGTATATGAGGAATCTTTCAATAAATCCAATATAATCTACTATAAGTTGTAACGCCGTATTTTCTTGCCGGCGTGACATATCACGTAGATTTAGTAAAATTTTATGTTATTGGAAAGCTCCAGGTTCGAATCACCTTTCGAGTGCTAGAATACTCGAATTGACAGGTCGGGTGGTTGTACCCAGAGGACCTGTCAACTAGCATACATTAATTTTAAGGTCTCCGGTTAACGTTCAGATACCATCCAGGGTCAAAAGTCACACTCACTAGTCACACCACTGACTCGATCTCTTATTTTCATGGTTAATCACTGGGGATGAGAGTCCTTGACTCTCATCAAGACGATGACCAGGTTGCAAGCAGCTGTCAACAAAGTGGTGTCGCTACCACCAACAACAAGTTACCACTCGCGGACGTCGCGTGGCAGACTGCTGCTGAGAGCTGTACTCTCGTTCGTCGTTGGAGAACATACTCACGCATACACCATGGATGTCACTCCCATGCTGTTCAAAAACTTAGGTGAAATAGCAGGAACCGAGTTCTACGTGGAGACATCGGCATTCGAACTGTCATCGAGGTCAGCAGACGACAGTCCGTAGTCTCGGCTAAGTAGGGCTCGACGTTACCGCTCCGCGAAATTGTACCGACTACGAGTCTTAAAATTATAATGCACCATTCGCCGATTGGCTGGTGAGTCGAATAACGAACGCACCGAGCGCTACGTTAGACGCGAGAGCGAACGTTTGTGTGGCGTGGCAAGAGACGCCATTCGAGTCTTGAGCCTTGATATAACAACATTCGTCGGGAACCATCCCCAGTTTAACTAAATTCAATAGTCTAAAAATGCATTCCTGTGGTCGAGAGTGCATGAGTGATGGAAGGCACATCTGCTCAGGTAACTAGCTCTCCTTGGTGATAATCTAAAGTCAAATATGTGTATTTTCTGTCACGCTCTTTCAGCGGAAGTTGCTTAAAGAGCTCTCGTTCAACCTCAAGTCATCCGGTCGATTCATTTGTAACAAAATTCTAACTTTTACAATACACTAAAAGTAGAGTCAGTGGTAGGCTACAAAGTAATTATCTGTTATCTTGCTTTAAATCCGTCTCTGGCGTGGTCGGTCGTGACCATAGCGCCATATTCTGTCGACGTGGAGTGTCGCCACGTTGTGATAAATTCTGTGTAAATTCCTAAATTCTCAACATATTAACTTGGGGTTTTTCTTTCAAACCCTATTATTTGGTCTATTAAATATCATTGATTTTCGAAAGTGTGGTCTGGGCTAGCAGAGTTTAAATATCAAATTAATATAAATTAAATTCATTCTTGTCTAACCTCCTTTTGGTACTTTTGGGAACACTAAAAGTACCTGGCGCTCGACTTTTAAAAATTCAAATAAATTCTCTTTTTGGTAGGAATGCCTAAAATTCTTTTTGGTAGTGAAAAATCTAAGAATTAGCATCTTAACCATTCTTTTGTGATAAATTATTAATAAAATATTTAAATTAAATTAAAATCAATATAAATTACAAATGACTAGGAAGTAAAAATGTTAAAACATGAGAAACACATTTTGGTTCGTAAAAGTTTGATAATCCCTTTAATTTATCTAATTTTTTTTTCCATTCATCACTGAATATTCAAATACATGCAATGCAGTTGTCCTTCCTCTCCCAGAATCCGCTAATACATATATGTAAATATCGAGTGTGACGCATTAGCTACCTTGCCACATCACACGACGCTACCCTATTCCTAACAAAGCAATTCTGTATGACAACTTCGCCAACGGTATCTTAAAGTACCAGTTTTCACCTTCTCGATTAAAGTCAAGCCAGAAAAATAAACTGTTATGTTATAATGCGCCACAAATAAATTTTCTATTTTTAACCTTGAATATCTCCACCCAAAAAAATCGAACAATTAAAAACTTAAATTGATTTTAAAGGTGCTTCAAAGTGCCGCCGAAAATCACGTAGGAATCGACTTTTGTTTGCCGGAATGCAGAACCATGCATATTGGAAAATTACATGGACGTATGAATCAGAAGGATCAAGCGTAACAGGTGCGCGAGGTATACAAAAATCGGGGTATGCAACAATCGCAGCCATATTTTGGATGCGCCCAAACATGGCGACTAATGCATGAGCAGAGTTTGCAGTTTGCTCTGCCCATGCATTAACCACCATGTTCTGGCGCGCTTCTCACCCCCCCCCCCCCCCGATTGGTGTATACCCCGCGCGCCTGATATGCTTGGTCCTTCTGATTCATACGTCTATGGAAAATTACGAATAACCTCAGAAGTATTTAACATTTTTAAATGTTTTTGGTCTCATTTGAAAGCTAAAATAATATAATCTTCTATCGTTTTTCAATACAACTCTAAAACACATTTGTTTAAAAAATTATTATCTAAAATCATATAATCCCAGGTAGAAATTGGAAATTGGCTCTTAATAGGCCATGTCTAGATTTCCTATTTTTATAATAGGTCCTGAAATAAAAACCTATGAAGCAGGCAGACAGAAGCGTCACACTCAGTTAGCTAAACTCTCTGAGTAGATGACCATTAGATGACCTATTAATAGGCCCTTTTTAAAACCTGCACAGATCCTGACACTGCCTAACTATTCCACAGCCGCCCTCTACGGTTGCTATTATTAGTAATAATACTGATAATCATGAAAACATTACTTTTAATTAAAAATCCTTTATTTATTAAGGATTCACAAAATATTGCAAGCACTTCTAAAAGAATGAATATACACAGAAATGTTCACAGTTCACAAGTTTACATAACCTGAAATTCACCGAGATGTTGTCTACTACCCATTATGTACATTTTTGTCTACACCGTATATCACTGTATATCGCGTACGTATTTTAATTCTCACTGCGAAAGACTGTAAGTAATTGAACGGAATAAATGGTTACTGTATTAGGAACAAAATTAGCAACACAGGAGCACGCGTCGTCAGCTGTTAATAGCGACACGATTCATTTAGTTTGACTTTTTTATCTATCGTGGGCTTTACAAGGTCCCCAATAGAACAAGTTAAATGGAAGGAAAAAACGTAAAAATAGATTTTTATGCAGGAAATATTTCAACATAACTGGTTTTATATACTAAGTTATAGCCATATTATATAATAAGTTTAAGCCAAGCACCACAAGAAAATATCCTGTCGCGGACTGGTCGAGGGCATCTCTAGATTTCCTAGAAGTTCTGACTTGTGCTTCGTGAGAGCGAATATTTAGTTTAGGCATAAATAGGCAATATCAACCCGGGAATGTACATTTTGTGTTACTTTTACTCCAATTCTTAGGACTTTTAAGTATAAAAAGTTTTTAAAATTTAAGAATTTTCTAAATCGGACATGTACTCTTTAAAATTATTTGTGCGGGAAAATGTGTAATGAGCTTCGAAATCTATAGGCTAAATTATACGTGACTACAATGATAGTATATAATAATATCTTAATAATCTCATTCTTTTCATTCACTATATAAATATCACCTTCCCTTCCATTATATTACATGACATTAATTTCGTGAATTCAAATTGACTAGGCGTTTTCGATAGATTTTTGCGCGCTGAACACGAACTCGGTCTAAGTAATGGCCTATCACTTCATGTTCTTGGAAAAATTGAGGTCAAAGTGTTAAAAAAACATGTTTTTGGCCATTTATAGTGGTTGAACCCGATGCACTAGAAGCTTCAAATAGGTCTCAAAGTGTGGCTTAAGCTTTTTACTTTTACGTGCACTCTTATTATATTTTTTCGAATGTGCCGTTGAAGCACTGTCAGTGATTCTTTGTGGTGGTGCGCGCGCTCGCGCATGCACGGTCTACACTAGACTACTCAAGCTTGTCCGAAATGCTCAAGATCACAAAGTACACATATTACAGTTTTGAGAATGACATTAAGATCTCGCTCTAAAGGGTGACATATCGCATGAAAAATATTACAGCGGCAAAATTGGCTATTTGAATGAAATTATTTTTTAACTCTAAACAATTCACTTAAATAAAGTCATTGTTCATCAGAAGTTGTGTAGACAGACTAACAACACTTAAATATTCTACTTAAAATTTTATTTAGTTGTTATTAAAAATTTATTTTTAAAAATACTCCAGTATATCTGTTTGTCGTAGAAAAAATTATTTTGACTTGGAATCCTCGTAATTCACCATTAGAAAAATTTTAGTGACGAAATATTAACATGAACTGAACATTTATAAACAGCTTATAAAGTTATAAACAATTTGGTAAATTATTAAAGGCAATGTGTATCGTAGAGTCGTAGACCAATAGTCATAGCAAAAAAGTTGATGATGGGATTAGAGCATTTCATCAAATGATAATTTTTCATGCGAATAATTTTTATTTTTTAATTGTTTAAACAATTTGTTTAAAAATGCGAGTTACGGAAAAATAGCCTAACGCCATTTGATTTTACGGAAAAAGTTGCATAGAGTTTATGTGTTGGAAAATTTTTTCTCCATCCAATTTGTCATAATTACATTCTCATCATCATATGAGAAGGTATTAGATTTGTGTAAAAGGTCGTTAGCCAGCTATTTTGAATAAAAATTCAAAAAATCACAGCATTTTGAAAATTTTTTAAACCACTTTCTTTGCAATATACAAATTCTATGAACGGTTGCTCATAGTACTCAGAAAGAAAAACAATTTATCTTGATGACATTTTTCAATAAAATGAAAATTATCAGACTTGTAGCATTTTGAAAATTCAAAAACTCAAAAGAAAATGAAGATTTTAAGCCAAACAACGCAGGATATGAAAAAAAGTCAAGAAAAGAAAAACATTTTTTTTAAAGCTCTACAACATTGGCAAAACAACTTTTTGAATTTTTTTAAAAAATCGAAAATTCAAATTTTCCCGCCAAAAAGACGTGAGATATGAAAAAATGTTCAATGGAAAAATTATTGATCCTAAATAGATCTACAAATTTTCTCTTAACCATTTTTTAATAGGATAAGTAGTTTTCAGCATTTTGAAAATTTTTGGGACTAGTTTTTTTTTTGCAATTTACAAATTCTATGTGCAGATGTTCATAGTACTCAAAAAGAAGAACAATATGTCCTTATGGCATTTTTCAATAAAATAAAAATTATCAGACTTATAGCATTTTCGAAATTCAAAAAATCAAAAGAAAATGAAGATTTAAAGCTAAACAACGCACGATATAAAAAAACAGTCAAAAAAAGAAAAAAATTTTTTTTAAAAGCTCTACAATATTGGCATAACAACTTTTCGAGTTAAAAAAAAATTTTAAATTCAAGTTTTTCCGCCAAAAAACGTGAGATACGAAAAAATATTCAATAGAAAAATTATTGGTCTTAAATAGATCTACAAATTTTCTGTTGACCATTTTTTGATAGAATAAGCAGTTTTCGTTTTAATCTTACAAATTTTGTTAAAAAATTTAAAAAATCAATTTCCCCGCCAAAAAACATGAGAAATTCTCACAAAAAAAAAATGATTGGCCTTAAAAACCAATTTTGGCCGTAAAGGAATTTTAAGACCAAAAACCAATTTTCAATTAACCGTGTTTTGATTGGATAAATAATTTTCATTTTAATTGTGAAAAATACTGTTAAAAACTTAAAAACAGATTTTTCTTCACCAAAGACTTTCGAAAAAATTATGGGATTGTATTGTGCATTAGCACACTAGAAAGGAAGAGTTCTTTAGCCAGCCATTTTTGATGAACGGTTTTAGTTTTATGCATCAAAAAATGCTTTTCGAAAATTAAATAAACCATTTACAATTTTTCCTCTCGAAATCGGTGAAATCCTTGAAAATTTTTTAAATCTAGTAAAATCTTTTGAAATCAGTAAATATTTTCTGACATTCATTGAAATCGTTTAAAATCCGTGGAAGTCGTTCATATTCATTAAAATCTGTCGAAATATTTAAAAATCTCTTGAAATTCATTGGAATCTATCCAAATATCATAAAATCCTTTTTTAATGTTTAAAAACTCCCTGAAATCTTCTAGAGATCGGTGAAGTCCTCTACTATCCAGTGAAATCTTTTGAAATACGTAAAATACGTAAAAGAAATTTCAAATCTTTTAGAGTCCATGGAAATCTTTCAAAATTCTTTAAAATCTGTTACAGTTGTTACATTCTAAAAATTAATTCTTAGAAATC
>JBAGKK010019389.1:0-11557 GCA_037177015.1 Euceroptres primus | reverse complement strand
GTAAAAAATTCACAATCTACGTATTTTCACGATTACAAATATGTAAAATTTTCCTTAAAATGCTGAAAATTTCAATATTTAAATTATTTTCAACTTTCGGTACTGAGTCGGTACTAAACTCAGTACCGTTTAAGTCCCATTTAAATGCCGTTCTGCCGACAGGGGTATCGTTCGAACGTTGATAGCCTGAACCCTAATTTTTAAAAAAATTTCTTCGGCATTGAAAAACGAAGAGAATGACACCTGGAACAGTAGGAAAAAAAATTTTCAGCTAGATTTGCAATTTTTTGTAAAACCACTTTTTTTCGTGTTTTTCATAAGTTTTTGTAGATTATCTCGGCAACCGTATAAGATATCACAGAAACAAGCCCGCCGTTGTATTTGGCATTAAAAAATGCACCGAAATCATATATTGATTTTCATTGAAAATTTTTTTACAACATTCTATTTCCTGATTTGTAATTTTCCAAAAAAAATTTTGATCCAAAAAATCTCGAAAACCTGAAGTGCTGCAGAGAAATAGAGGTCAGATTCGGATTCAGCACAAAAATATACTCTGAAAATGACATATTTCATTCCATGAGCACATAGATCACATTTTGTTGACCAGTGTAATTTGACTGAAATACATAAAGGCGGATAGATAAAGATAGGAAGACGAATTGAAAGCGATGAATTGAAACGGATAGGCAACACATTTTTTAAAGAGAGGATTAACGTGGATGGAAAATAATTAGGACGGATTCATTTTTTATCCGTGAGAGGTGACGAAAAAATTCTAAGTGGCTTGCGGATAGACACGGATTAAATCGCGGATAGGAAATTAAGTATCGAAACGCATCAGTATCTAATTGGATAGGAATACATAAAGGTGAATAGATAAGGATATAAAATATTAATATAGTTATATTATATGAATATAACTAATATAGCCTTTTCCGGTTTTTTGATGTTTTTATTGAAATTCTGCCAACATATTACTATATTAATAGTAATAACACTTTACTGCTACTAGTAGTAGCTCTTTACTATATTAATATTCTAAGTACCGGAAAAAATTAAAATAAGGATATAAAGTCGGATTGAAAACGATGGATTAAAACAGACAGACAATACACTATATGTAGAGGCAGGATTGAGAGAAGCAAGGAATGATTTAGGTCGGATTTATTTTCTATCCGTGACAGGAGACAAAAAAAATTTAAGTGGCTCGTGGATAGGTACGAATTAAGTTACGAATAGAAAATGAAGGATTGATACGCATAAACATCGAAACGGATAGGAATATATAAAAGCGGATAGACAAGGATTAAATGACGGACAGACAATGAAGGATTGAAACGTATAAGTATCGAAAAGGATAGGAATACATAAGATACGTAAAGATAATGATTGAAGCGGATAGATTCAACGGATTAGATAATGATTCGCGAGGATAGACGGATACCCTACGGATACAAACGGATCGCCGAGTATAGAAGAAATATTCGAACAGATATGTATGGATAGCTGACGGATTGAAACTGATAGAGTTTGAATACTTTTACTTCCAGCAGGGATACTCGGCGAAAATTTCATATAGTCTCACACACGGCACATTTTGCATATACTCTCATACATGGCGCTGTCAGCAAATAGACTCATATTGAATGGAGGCGTCGATATGTACTGTAAGATGAGAAATATTTAATTTCAGTGTCCTTGATATTCTTCCATTGATTTGTCAAAGGAAATAAATTAACAAATGTATTGGGAAAGAAGAACTCGAGAGATTGACAACTCGTGAAGTCAGGTGTACACTTGTAATGAAATCTCCTTAAGTCTCTTGAAATATTTCAAGTCACTTAAATTTACTTAAAGTAACTTGAATTCATTTGACGTCACTTGAATTTTCTTGAAATCTCCTGAAATATCTGAAGTCATTTGAATTCACTTGAATTCACGTGAATTCATGTGAAGTCAAGCGAATTCACGTGAAGTTACTTGAAATCACCTGAATTTATTTGAAGCCACTTGAATTCTCTTGAAATATCTGAAGTCATTTAAATTCACGTGAAGTCACTTGAAATCACGAGATCTAAAAAAAGGTAATCGAATTATGAATTTTGAAATATGGCGAGAATTCTTATTGAGTTTCACTACTATTTTATTAAAAAATTTTAACACTGCCCCTTAAAATATGCCGTGGAAGTCACTTGAATTCTTCTGAAGTCACTTGAAATCTCCTGAAATATCTTAAGTCATTTGAATTCATATAAAGTCACGTGAATTCACACGAAGTCACTTCTCCCGAAGTCACTTAAAATCTCCTGAAGTCAGTGAAATCTTCTGAAGTCATTGAAATATCCTGAAGTATCTTGAAGTCAAAAGTAGGTGTATAGTACACCCAATCGGTCTAGTTGTCAACCCTTTGACTTAATTTTAGTTTTAGTTTTTCTTGACACACATTCTATTGCGTACAACTGACAAAGTTGAATTTCAAACCAACAATAAGTGATCTGTTTTAAAATTCACGTATTTTGTTTTTTGCATGAATTTGAATGGTTTACAATAAAATTCTAGGAATGTTTTCTAGGGTGGCGTTTAAAAATTGAAAGTCGAATTTTTTGAAAACGGTACTTTTTGATTGTTTCTTCTTAGTGAGAAAAATACCCTGGAATTATTTCAATTAAAAAAAATTTTAGTCTTGCCGGGAAGTTTTTGAAAATGAAATTTCCGAATAAAGTCAAGTTTTAAATTTTGATTGCCGCTCTTTTCACGCGGTGAATTCGAAATTAAATTTTCCTGGATTTTATTAAATCTTATATTATTTCGCCATTGCAATAATCGGTATTATGTGAGAAATATTATTATTTTGTTACGAATTCTATTGAAAATGTATTTTATTAAAATAATATTCTCATAGAACACAAAATAACAGTGATAACTCTCTCGTATAAATATAAATATATACAAACATGCACGCGAGAGTGTCTTGTAAAATAAAAAATAATTTATCCGAGATCTGTTATCGACGTATCATTAAATTTCTAAAGTTATTAATTTTTTATGAAACAAAGTAATTAAAAAATTCAGTATGAAACTGTTGTCTTCTTAGGAAAGATCATTGTAACGGGGTGTTATGTTAATATTACATATCAGTTACATGCGCGTCACATAAAGGCAACAATCTTACATTTATGTTACACTTTTCGAACAGTTTTTTTTACAGATGAATATTTAACGTTAAAGCTGCAAATAATTTAAATATAACAATGTTTCTTGCATGTATATTTCCCGTTGCAAATATTACATTCATGTACCTTTATTGTACAGCATATTTGCAAAAAAATATATAAATAACAGATGTTATACTGATGAATATAAAATAAATGTACCATGAATATAATACTGTGTGAATGAATAATGAAAATAATGTACCATAAATGTAACCACGAATGTAAAATAAATGTAACATGAATATAATATAACTGTAACATAAATGTAACATGAATGTAATATTAACGTTACAACAACGTAACATAAATGCACCATCAATGTAACATGAATGTAACATCAATGTAACATGCATGTAACATAAATGTAACCTGAATGTAACATTTTTGTAGCACGAAATTCAAAATTTAGAATTTAAACAAAATAACACTTGTGATCGCAAGCAAGATTAAACTATAATTAACAACAACAGTAGACGAATTGTGATGATGATGATGGTGATCGTGTTGAGGTGTTCTGGTGGAAGAAATGTAATTGCCACCCGCACCTTCTTCTTCGCCAAGAGCTTGATTGATTATTCTCATCAGAGGGAAATTAAGACCTTTCAGCGGATCCAAGTAGTCATGATGGAGAGCCCCACAATCTCCACGAAAATCATCGGTGTCGATACTCCAAATCATCACCCCAGCGAATCCCATTTCATCCGCAAAAGCAACCTAAAACATTAAAAAGTATATGTAGTATTTAATGTAGCTTTGCAAAAGAATGAGAGCAGGAATATAAAATTGAATAAGAGGGATGCAACATTAACATAACAGGAATGCATCATTCATGCAACAGATATGTATCAAACAAGTAATAGACAAGTAACAAATAAGTAACAAACACTCAATTACAAAGCAGATACATGTAACAAACTTTAGCGAAAGTAAGAATAACATTTTAGAATCTTTCACGTTGTTCACCTTCGAAAGAATACTTTTTGGATCATCGTAAACAACAACTTTATCGCCATTGATGGCGTAAGGAGTCTTCGAATTTTCGTCCCAGCCAGATCTCCAATGTTGTCTATTATGTAGCAATTCCCTGCAGATCTAAAAAAAATCTAGGTTAGTATGGTTGTTGTTATTCTTATTATTTAAAAATGTTGAAAAAGCCTAAATGTAAATAATTTTTCACAATGAACAACAAATATTTTGGAGTTATCACCTCGTTGTACCCCATGAAGCCCTTTTCTTTTGTGAATGGTCCATCAAAGCCTGTATCGGAACTCGCTAAACCAATGGGATTTTGTTTTGTGTCTGTTGGAATTGATGAGAGGATGAAAGTTCTTCCATAAAATGGCAAACCAAGGACGAGTTTTTCTGCCTGAGCTCCTCGTTTCAACAAATGTTTGACTGTTTCTTCCTGTCATAAATGAATTATTCTAATCGTACATTTTATGTGACACTCAGAAGAGTAGGGAGGGGTTTTCATTTTAAAGAACAATGAACGCTCGTTTTTATTCTTACCACGCAAAGACTATCGGTTTCACAATGCAGTGGAGCATTTGGCAAAACTTTTCTATCCCAGGCCCCGTGATAATCATAAGCCATCACGTGTATATAGTCCAAATATTTAGACAACTCGGGAATATTATACGCCAAATCAATTGTATCTTTATCTGCACTAATTGCAGTTGTCAAGAGCATTCCTTTCTTTTTCAATTCCATACTCAAATCCTTAAAAAAAAACAAGTGGGATAATACATTATCGTAAAATAGCATCTTTAATGAGACCTCAAAACATATAAAGCTTAAATCATAACTTCAAAATTTTAGCGACCTAAATCTCTAGTTTACAAGCTTGGAAAAACAAAGCATAAAGATTACAAATTAAAATGACTTAGGAAGCCAAAATTTTGTAGTCATCATTTTTTATCATTGTCACTATCAACGTATTATCAATAAATAAAGGACAAAATATGAAAATAAATACATTTAAAAAAACTGTACACGTACAAAATTATTTAAGTACGCTTTTTGTTACTACTTGCATACCTTAACAAGAAGAACAAAATTTTCTTTATCTTTCTCAGGATTACCATGTCTTTTTCCAGGAAATTCCCAATCAAGGTCGAGACCATCAAATCCATATTCTCTATAAATCAAAAATTAAAATTTGTCATTAAATATTTTGAAAACAAATAATCCGTTGAATTTAAATTACTTTAAAAATTTGATGACACTATTGACGAAGCGATTTCTGTAGCCACTGTTGGCTGCTAAAGCTGAGTATTTTTCACTTCCTTCGTTCCAACCACCAATTGCTAAGGTTATTTTTATTCCATTATATCTGTAACGAAGTGACGTCATATTTCTGTATCCGTCTCGTCCTATGAGAAAATTTTTCTTTACTGATTATTTCACATTAGAAACTACATCACTGATTACAATTTACGGACTAAGTTGGTGGAAATAAATGAAAAAAAAGACTCGCATAAAATCAGGAAAATAAAAATGAAATAAATGTATCATAATAAGGAACTAAATGATCTTTAATTTTTCGAACAAACCATAATTTTCCTTGAGATCGAGGTAAGGATCCAAACTTTTAATGTTCCATGTTTGGTTATCGAGGCCAGAGAAAGAATAAATCAAATGGGTGCACTGTGCTGGGTCCAAATCACCTGCTCCAAATTGGAATTGACCCTCATTGGGTCTATAAGTTGCCCATGTACCCACGTAACAGACGACAACTTTGTCTGATTGTACCCTCCACGTAACTAAAAAAATATTCTTGTCAGTCAAATTAAAGAAGTTAAGGAGAACAAAATGGAGAGAATAAAAACACTTTAGAATATTTATCGATGTTTTGGAAAATTACAACAGTTTCCAAAATATCACAAGCCCATTCATGCTAAATAGGAAACCCATACGAGAATCACATAGGTTCCTATATTAAATCATATGCGCAAGTGATTCGCGAAGTGGTGTAGGAACCTTGGGAAGCTATATAGAAACCCATAAGTGACATTGTCGCTTAGGTCGACTTTTCCATTCCTAGGTTTAAGAAAATAACCCGAAACCACAAATTCACTTATGTATCTTTTTACTTTGGACGGAAGTATAGAATCCTATATTTTCATTTGAATTTCCCTGCGACATATTCTCTTATCAAGTCCTTATGCCAAGTTCCTATATCAATTTCCTACATGAAAACCCATATTAAAACCCTCAGTGAGTTCCTTACACATATTTCCTACCTTAAATCCCACATGAAAACTCTCTTGCCGATCCTCGTTGGATCCCTCATTTAATATTTTCTACGTGAAATTCCACATAATATCCCATATGAAACGCTCTCTTCGGATCTTTTTAAAATATTTTCTACGACAAATCCCACATGAAAATTCTGACTAAATCACACAAATATTTCCCACGTTCAATCACATATAAAAACCTTCATAGGGTCCTCCGAAAATATTTCCAACATTAAAATTTTCATGGAATTATTTGTGAGTGATTTTATCAGAGTTTCCATGTGAGATTTATTTAGTGGATTTTCAAAAGGAGGATTTTCAAAAGGGTTTTCATGTGGGACTTGACGTAGGAAATATTTCAAAATGATGATCCAACGAGGATTTCATATTGGATTTCATATGGGATTTCACGTGGGAAATATTAATATTAAGTAAAATATTAAGTGAAGGATCCCACGAGGATTTTCAAGAGGGTGTTTACTTAGGTTTTGAGAAAGGAAATATGTGTAAGGAATCGACCGAGGATAGGAAATGTAGGAACCTATGTGAATTCCCTTCTGAGTTCCGATGTGGGACTCCGTATGGTTTCCTATGTGAGACTCCACATGGATTTCTATTATAGGGCCCAATGTGAAGATTTTCAGAAAGGCAATGTTCTAAAATATTCCATTTTAAAAATATTACTTAATTTACTAAAAAATTTTCTTAATCTTTTAAGAGCTTTTCCAATGTTTCGGATTTTCAGAATAAAAGTTTGGAAATAATTTTGTAAGATTTTAAACGAATAATTAATAAACATACACTTATTAGAATAAGAGTACCTTTTTTAAAATAAAGTTCCTTTTTTGTCAATTAAAATAATTGTCTTTTTATATATTTTTACTGATATAATTACAGAAAATTAAACATTAATATTCAAAGGAAAACGGTACGAAATTAATCATCAATCATGGTGATTAACAGTATTCTATTTTTAAATGAAGGAACAGTCTCAGACAACAGTAGATAAGCAGTAAATTATTGCGATTAAACGACACGATTCTAATGCAAAATTTCAAGATTCGCATCTCGAAGATTACTTTGAAAATGTCAGGTGGAAAGGTCTTACTAGGAAGTTGCTCAATGTTGAAAACAAATGCCATAAAAACCCAAGAAATCTTCAATTTATTTATTATAATTTTTCCCATTTTTTTTATTTAAGCAGAATTTATATTAGTAAATACCTACAAAATCGCAGTATAAATAAATAAAAATGATAATGAAATAAAATAAAAACGGAAAAATAATTCTTCGTTAAGCAATTATGAAATATGAGAACCTATAATCAAAATTAAAAAATTAAAAATAACTGAATAATCGTTAATCAATAAAACAAATTATTTTGGAGAATATCGATATTTCTACCTAGGGAGTCTTTGTGTGTTAAAATTATTATTTCCAAATTTATAAAATTTGTTCACTTGGTAAGAATTTAATAAAAAATATAATTATATTTATTATATATTTCTAGACAATTTAAATTTTATACATATTAAAGGTTCAGTTGCAATTTTGGCGAACCGCGGATTCAAGTCTTTTATAACGCTGATAGTGAAAGGTATCTCAACAGCGGGTATCGTCCTATAACGGTAAAGTAAATGAAAAGAAAGAGTAATGTCATAACCTCGGCGTCAAATAGAAGCATTAAGTTTTTCAGAAGTAAATAATATTTGTCCGAAGTAGGAAGAAAAGTGTTTTTATAATTAATAATTTTATCGTTACTATTACTGCACTAGTAATTTATTACAGTTATTTATTATTTATTTACACTTGAACTTCTTTAACTGTCTAGGCATTTAATAAGCGAACACATAGCGAGAGTGTTTCCTTATATAAATAAATAATTTTGATTTTTTAAACTTAGTATTAATGAACGATTTTTTACACACTACAAAAATTGTTTTATTCCACCCACCTTTTAAAACATATATTTTACACTTACCCCGTTTTGAGTAGGAACCATTTATCAAAAACACCACTACTGTGAATATTGAGCTTAATAATTTCCACAACATTGTTAGGAATGTGAAAATTGACGAGGTGAGGAAATTTCTAGGACGCTAGTGTCCTCCTGGAAACAAATAAACTAAAGGGAATGGCCTACTGGGTAAAACCTGTGGAAGGAGAAAGAGAGAGAAATCGAAACCAGTTTCAGAATTACCCACGCATTTCGAAAAAATTAATATTTCAAGGTTAAATCACTTTTTAAATAAATTTGTATAATATTTCTGTTATTTTAAATAAATTTTATATTTGCGGAATATTTGAAGAAAGTGTATAATTAAAATTATTGTTAAGATCACTTCACAAAGTTGGGGTTCCTGGAAAAGTTTTAGATCAAGTCGATTTTGCAGTTGTAATTTATAAGACTTTTTTAAACAAATAACTTGTAACGTAACTTAATTTCTATTTATCAGTAACTCGTTCCTTTAAGTTACTTACTTTCAAGTTACTTTTATTTTTTGTTACAAAAAACAATATTACAATATTTAAAAGTAAATGGCAGGCATGGAAAGAAAAATGTCTATTTTCATACCCAGAGTTTTTTCTGCAAACTTTTATTCTATTTTATTAATACTTTGTTGTCGAAAGCCTTTTTTTTGAAATAAAAGAAAGTAACTTTATAAGGAAACTTGAAGTTACTTTATTAGTTATTAACTTTAACGAGTTTCTTTTTTAAATTTTAAAAATTATTGTAACTGTAACGAGTTTCTTTTTTCATAAAGTAACTTTAACTGTAACAATATTCTTTTTAAAAAGAACTTCTCCAACTCTAACACTTTCCTTATTTAGAAAACGATACACATTTTTTGGAATATATAAAATTAAGTTTTTAACTTTTTAGGAGCCTTCGCGACGCCATCCACGACCGACAGCTGTTGTCAAGAGACTACCGTTCTTTTTAGACCGAAAGGTATGATTTCAACCGGTTCCAAAGATTCTCAGGCGAACAGATAAATAGAGTGCAAGAATTCCAGTTTCAGTAGATTTTTAGTTTTGTAGAACTGTGTTTAATTTATCTGATTAATTTGTGGGAGTACATTGACGACTAACTATAATTTTTTTCCACTTATGTTTAGATATTGCAAAATTGGAGAATTGTTGAAACTATTCGACTACGAAAAGTAATTAAAAGAGCGCCTGAAGAAGACAACCCAACTGATGTAACCGTTGATGTGTTTATAGAAACCAGAGGGGTTATTCAAAAGTTTCCAGTGAGCACCAAAATTTGACGATATCGAATTCGACGTTATCGAAAAGACATCATAAATCCTGCTGGATGTAAAAGTATTCAAAGCCAATCTGTTTCAATCAGTCGGCTATTCGTTAGAATCTACTTCTTCCCGTACTGAAAATTCCCATATAGGGCCTTATATAGGAACCCATATGGAAATTCATTGCTATAGATTCTTAACTTAAATCACATACATAATTATGACACGAATTGGTATGGGGACGTATGAGCGAACCCATATGGGAACCTCTACGTGGGAACACATATATGAAGCTACGTAGAAGCCTATATAGGATCTTATATCTATGTCTGTATGTGGAAACCTATGAATTGATCCTGCATGAAATCCCACAATAGATTTTAATTTTTTTCAAGAATGAAATCTGATTTAAAAATATTATTGTTTTGACGGGCAAGAAAAACTACTGCCCAGTTGCAGCTGTTATAGAAAATTACTGCCCAGTCCTTAAGTGCTTACAAGCCCACCCATGTCCATGCAGGAACCCACCTAACAACTCATACAAAAACCTATATAGATCCCGATCACAAATAGTTTCCTAAAGTCGTATCCCAATTACGTATACGATTTAAGATAGGAACCTATGTGGATTCTCATGTGGGATCCAATATGGATTTCTATACAGGAACTCATATGGATTTTCAGTAAATCTCTATATATCGTTTTCTGTCTATCTCCTTATCCTTACCCAATTACTTTTATGTATTCTAATCCATTTTGATGCTTATATGCGTTTCTACTCTTCATCTTCTATCCGTGAATTGATCCTTATCTATCCACGAGCAACTTAAGCTTACTGTGCTTATTAGTACTTTGCAGTCTGGATGTTTGACATCAGGATCGGTGGAACCATTGAAAATGAAACATTTATTGGGATCAAATGCCGAGGTAGTTTCAGGATGACGCGATGAGCAAGGCTGTGCTGACTCGACACTGTCGTCCGTTCTGCTGAAATGTGTAGTGTACATTACTTGTGATGTCTACATTGGTCCAAACCATATTTGCTACTAATGCTTATATCTTTAAAATCAGACAGCACATTTTCCAGCTAATAAAATCCACGTGGTAATGCCACGTAGTATTTTGACGGTACATTACCACGTGAAATAACCACATGGTAATTCCACGTGGTACATCCTCGTGGATTTTCCACGCGGTACTTTTTCGTGAAATTCCACGTGGGATTACCACGTGCTCATTTTTGAAAAAAATTTTCAAGTCCAAATAGCGTAGAAACGTTTTGTTGAACGAAAGTACTTTAGCATTTTTTAGACTTGAATTTTTTTTAGAAATTACCACATGGTAATCCCACGTGAAATTCCACTTAAAAGTACAACGTGGAAATTCCACGTGGTAATTTTCCGCCAAAATACCACGTGGAATTACTACATAGAAATTCCACGTTGATATTTTCAGCTGGGTCGAGAATTCGAAGAAACATTTTTTGATTTGAAAAATAATTTATTGTCTAAAAATTTGAAATTACCTGTTCAACTGTGCTGATCCTGGCGGACCGAATAAACGGAAAGGATACGCTAATTGCGATAGTTTTCCTTGAAGCGTTAAAACTTTAAAAAATATAATACCTGTAATTTACATAGGCTGAAGGCGACTTCAAGCGCATCTTCTTCTAGTAGCAGCACGGAGTAATAGTAAGGAGTCCGAAGTATGCATTGGGAAATGTTCAGAATTATTGTCAAAAAAATGCACGTTAAATACCACAATCACTACATTGATTAACGCATCGGTTGGTGCATGCGCATCACCTATTTTTCTCCGTCTTCTTTTCTCTTGTGAAATTGTGCGA
>JBAGKK010019378.1:0-11557 GCA_037177015.1 Euceroptres primus | reverse complement strand
GAAAACGTCGGCGTAAAGCAGAAAATCATGAGAGTGAAAGAGACAAATAGATCTGTCTGTCTCTTTCACTCTCATGATTTTCTGTTTTACGTCGGCGTTTTCTGTGCCCATATGGGACGGCACCTTCAGGGTGCAGTCCCACATGCATTTTAGCATATTAGCAGTTTACATATTAGAATTTCACCCAATCAGGCAATTATAAATTTTCCAGGTACCGCCTGATTGGTTAAAATTCTAATATCTAAACTGCTAATATGCTAAAATGCAGCCCGTTTGACTGTGCCCTCAGTTTCTTTTTGAACCCAGACTTTGGTGCTGTTCAGAAAATTTCTTTTTCGATTACGAATGGTTCTTAATCATCCAAACGAGTTAAACTCAATTTCGAAAAATTCAATGTTCTAAACGTGGACGAACAGGTACCAATTTGCAATTAAAATTCGAAATGACAAACTGCACACCTCTAAAAAAGAACTAAAACGAATATCTATACTCGTTTGGGGGTTACATTTTGAAAAAATGTTCTATTTTTTTTTAAATACAATTAGTCAGTGAGAAATTTCTGTAGTGATTTTATTTTTATCTGCATGTTTTTAAACAGAATCCGACTATTTTGGTCTATTTTCAAATTCTGTAAAAAATTTGAATTTCGTGCCTATTTTCAAGCAGACGCTACTAATCACGTGACCAGTATCGACGTATCGCGTGGCGTGGGCCGTACTAAACGTCAAATGTCAAAATGGCTACTGCCACTGAAATATTAAAAGCTCTTGGCGAAAAATTCATTTTCCGGAAGAAAATGTAGGACTTTTCACTTCTCAGATCGTCAAAGGTAATGTTGAAAATCTCTCCTGATCTTTCATGTGCCATGTGTGACCCGCGCATCAATGTTACTGACATAAAATGTGGGCGGTTTCTAAGCAGAAAGCAGTGGTGACATTCGCATGATAATTTTGACAGGAGGTGAAAGTAAATATTGAATTGAATGTTTTACGGCTAATGACATCCGCAGTGTACGAAACAATTGACGGTACTTGATGATTTTATCGACACTTTGCAACATTGCAGTTGCAAGTACCTAAAATAATTAGAGTAATCATACTTCGGTTGTAATTGATCATTTTATGAGCACGTCAATTTCTAACGCGTATTAATCAAAATCCTTGAAATTTTTTAAATCAGTGTAATCAACACTTTGTATCAACATAATTTCCATACATATTAATTTATCTTGTTTTGATTGAATCATTAATATTCCTCATTATGCATTATTGTAATGTGGATGAGTAAAAATGTCGTTTTAAGAATTCCAGATGGTTTGTTTCCTCTTTTTGTAAATATATTTTTAAACATTATTTTAGGCTTTTAAAAATCCATATATCGATTTAATAAGAAAAGACCCCGCACCCATAATTGGACAAAATTCTTTTGGGAAATTTCTTCATTTTCATTGAACTACAGGATAAATGAATCTTAAAAAAATCCACCGAGACCTTTTTTTAATGTAAATGGTGCGGGGTCCTTTAGTAGGACGATTTAGGATCTCTTTTTTAACTCAGATTTTTAACTGCAATTTTGATAAATATTTACTAGCAATTTCATTATACTTATTTACATATAACTTTTGTTATATATCTTGATTTCGTAACAAGTTTTTAAATTAATTTTCGCGTTTAATATCTTTTCAAAAATTATATAAATAAAATTAAAAAATTATATCAATAAAACGTATTGACCACAAACTCTCAGATTTTTAAATTAAGAAATGTTTTTAAATTACTGTATCTCGTATAAATTTGTTTATGTAAATATATTTTACCTCACTTGTTCGAATTATCTCTTTTTATCACACGCCGAAACTGGAACATTAAACTCGTTTAACCTGAACATGTATAGTTACTTTGCATACTTTAATAATGACCCACTATTATGCCACAACTATTGTTCTATAGAAAAGAGAAGCAATCATTAGCGTTAGTCCTTAAAGATTTTCAAGTCCAGAAATAACTTTTGTTGCTAATGTAATTATTGAAAAATTAAAAAAATATTGACTTTTGGAAATTGAGAAGAATTTTTGGGATTTTTGCAGCACATGAGAAAGAATGAACATAATGCGCAAATTGCGAGGGAGTGGAAGTGTTAGCGTGATGGGTTCCACAGGTAGTGGAAATTTGGATGATTGCGCTGGAGGCGCAAATCCTCAACACACTGCACTAGGTCTCATGCATCTTAAAAAACTTTTCATGGAATATAATCATCTTCCCCACACTCTCTCCGATTCTGAACGAGATGACAAACTCTACAACATGTTACCACTATTTTGCAAGGTAAATTTGTCAGCCAACTCTGAAACTGAAAAAAAAACATTTTTGCAGATGCGATGCTCAGTTTTTATACTGAACCCTATACAAAGTTAAATTTTCTGGTTTAAAGATGGAAAATATATTCAGTTTCTGAATTTTCAATGAATTCAATGTCGTGAAAGATGTTTTTATTAAGATTAAGATCATTCTTTATTTTATTTGTTAATTCTACCCAGATTTATGTGGGATTTCTGACAGTAACCCGATGATCTAGGGCACCCTAGGTATTCAATTACACCCATAACTTATTTTTCACATACCGCAGTTAGTATCAGACTACACACTGAAAAAGATCCCCACCAGGCACTTTAAAGTCTTCCACTACTATTAGTACAACTTTTTATAATAGATACCAAAGAATTGTTTTGATAATGAAAAAATGACCGAAAAATTCGCCCATTTGTGCGCCCTCGAATTCGGACTTCGAATCTATACTAAAAGTTAGTTTATTATGAGACATTAATCGTCTGAAAGTTTCAGATTGGTCTGAATTTTTTGTTTTCAAGATACGAGGAACCGAAGTTTTCTCTTTGCTTTACCTGTCAGTAGATTATTTGAATCTTTTCAGGTGGATTATTCCTAATCTATAACTGATAGCGAAAAATGTTCAAGACGAAAGTTAAATCTCTAATTGATAAATGATTAATGGTTGATAAATGATTATTACAGATTTACACTCCTGGGAAAGGAGTCTGCCACAGGTCGACATAGTTGGTGGGAACTTTGTCAGTACTTGCGCATAAAAGAAAGAGGGTTTCATTCTATGCAAAATATTTCTTAAATTTGATTAACAACTTAAGAAAGGAGGCCTTTAACTTGGGCCTTTAACCTTTATCTGAAACACTTTTCGCTATTAGTCATAGATTTGAAATAATTGACCTGCAAAAATTCTAACAATCTACCTACAGACAGGACAAAGTGAAAAATTTGGTCCCTTAAATCTCGAAAACAAAAAGTCAGACCAACCTAAAACTTTCAGAGGGTCAATGCCTCATGATAAACGAACTTTTAGTATAGTTTGGAAGCCCGAATTCGAGGGCGCACAAATGGGCGAATTCAGGATTATTTTTGCGGTCACTCTTTGTAATTCAGGTATTCGGATCTAGTCCTTCTGGTGATATGAACGAAAAATTCTGGGATATTTTACCATTCACTCAGCAAGTATCTAAGCTCATGGTATCAGAAATTAGACGAAGAGCTAGTAACCAAAGTACAGAAACAGCGAGTTGCGCTATTGTTAAATTTCTTGAAATCGAAAATAGTGAAGAGTCTAGTAATGGATGGATGTTACTCTCAGCTTTGAACTTGCTTGCGGCTGGAGAAACCTCACTGATACAAGTAGGAACTTGATTTCACACATTTCTAGCAGTAATTTGGTAAATTTAATTTAAATAATTAAATTAAAAATAAAAATGTAATGGAAATGTTGATTAGGCCATGACCACTGCATCTGTTCCTTCGACTTTGGTGAAATGCCTTTATTTATTCTTCGATTTGCCTGAGATGAGTGAAGAAGAGGCAGACATTGCTGATGCAAACAGTGAATTCACTCCTAGGGAACGTAGGATATTATTGCAAAAAATATTTGTTCAGGTAAAGCAAAAATTGAAAAATTATAATCACTGAAGCATATATCTTTCAGAATAATAAAAACTTTTTTTCACAGGTGCTCGTAAGACTTTGCAGTCACCCTTACCCAGCAGAAGAATTGGCTCGAAAAGACGATTTAACGTTGCTTTTCTCAGCTATTACAAGCTTGTGTCCCCAATATAACGTCATGTGGCGAAAAAGTGCCGCTGAAGTTCTTATGACTTTGTCAAGACACGGTCTTACCCAGAATGTTGTCTCTTATATTCACAGTAAGCAATCAAATACATATGTACTTGAAGTTTTGAACGTTCAACTGAACGAAAGTTAAAATATAGTTTCAGCTTACAAATGAAAAGAAGAATTATAATCTTTTTATGAATAGATCACTACACTAATTTATTTGTAAATTATTTGAACACTCAGAACTTCAAGCACATGAAATATAGTTCAGTTATTTAAAAAAAAAAGAAAGAGTACGACTTAGTTTGGATAATGGACAAAAAATAGAGAAAAGAAATTAGAAGGAAATTGGAAGGAAAGAAATTGGAAATTTCCTTTGTCCCTTTTTTATATTTATAAAGCTATAAATAAATATAAATTAGAAGGGCGAGAGAAATGAAAGAAGAGGATAGGATGTTTGCCTTCTAATTTCTTGCGTCTATTTTTGTGTCGAAGTGATCAGATTGTTCAAATTCAGTCCCTTTATTTGAAATTATATCTTTGGACGTAAATTTTTATTTATTTATTACAATATTTATTTCCCTTCAACAGATAAAGGATGCATTTCACTGTGCATTGACAACATGCAACGAGTTCCAGAATTAGCACCTTTGGAGGTGGTTGAAATGTTCGTCACAGTCTTTTGCTTCCTGAAAGACTCGAGTGAAGTTTCGCAAATGCTTTTAGATGACTTCAGGGCTTGCCAGGGTTATATCTTTTTATCAGAATTCCTTTTAAAGTTAGTACTCCCCAAAATATCTTACAAGTTTGCTTTTCTTAACTTGTGTAGTTTTCAAAATGTTAATAAATCATTTTTAATGCAGGCATGCTCCATCAAGATTAGAGCAAGACAATAGAGCAGAAGCACAAGACGCAATAAGAAATTTGGTATTAATGCTGGCATCTCTGACAATGTGTGGACACACGGAGCTAAAACCCAGCCAAGCGAGCATGGGTTCTCTCTTTCAAATATTCGGTTTCACTCTGCCACAACCCAGCAATCGAGGTAATTTACTTTATCCAAGTAAAAATACTTATTCTACGATTTGTTGCTTGAATAATCCGTGAGCCTCTGATAATTTTTTATTCTTTTTATTTTCACTTCAGGTGGAAGTGTTCGTAACATTCAAGCTTTTCAAGTTCTCCAGTCCGTTTTTGTGAAATCCAATTCTCCTCTTCTATGTTGCACGATTCTTGACGCCATCTCGAGTGTTTATCACAGCGACAATGCGAATTACTTTATTCTGGAAGGACAGAATACACTGTCTCAATTCGCTGAGAAGATACACTTGAAAAATCTCGAGATTCAAGAGAAGTTCTTTCAGCTGCTGGAATTCATAGTTTTTCAATTAAACTTCGTGCCTTGTAAGGAACTCATATCCCTCTCGATATTACTGAAAACTAATAATTCGATCAGCTGCAGTATTATGTGTATGGAAACTCTTATCAATATTCTGAGGTACTTGAATGTGGATTTCAGGGGAGAGACTTTATTATTCGTGAATCAATTCTGATTATTGAATTTTTTTCGCAGGCACAATACCATATTCAAGGATGTGTATAGAGAAGTAGGTCTCTTGGAAGTCTTTGTTTCTTGTCTACATCGCTATGCTACTCTTTTGAAAGATAAGCAAGCTGCTCACGATCAGGGTTCGGGTATGTGTTTTTATTTTCGGATTTTTATTCTATATCGACGCTTCAATTTCAAAAGAGTTTACTTAAAAATACTTACTTTACAATTACTTATCACTTATTTTTCAGAATATAAAATAAGCCCAGAAGATGAAAGACTAGGTGCCTTGGTAATGGAAGCACTGACAACTTTATTAGCAGGCAATGTTCAAAATGCCAACGTCTTTAGAGAATGCGGAGGGGCTCGATGTGCTCACAATCTTGTACCCTACATGGATTGTCGCTACCAAGCTCTTGGAATCGTCAGAGAACTAATTCTCACTGCTGGAGGGGATGACGATATGGCCACGTTATTAGGAGTCATGCACTCAGCGCCTCCAAATGCGCTGGTTCTAAAAACTCATATACTAAAGGTAATTCAATTTAAAAAGACAATGTTATTTACGGTACATGTGATGGGGTCCTACGCCACAGTTCTACAAGCTGAGATTATCTCCATGCTCCAATGCGCCTTACAAGGCACAGGAGTATGACGACAAAAGAAACATTTGTATCTGCTGAGACAGCAGGGCTGCTATAGTGGCCCTGAATGGAACAACGACTATACTACTAGTATGGGAAACACTGAACAACTTAGCGACGGAAAACCGAGTGACTCTTCTTTGGATCCCTGGACACAGTGGTATCAAAGGTACACTGAGAGTAAAATCAGGCTTTGAGAGGATGAACTTTCTTGCTTTTGGAGCTTGTAATTTTTACATGTTTTCAAAGAATGAATTTCACGAGTTATATCGTTGAATTACAAGCTTCAAACCCATGAACTCCACCGTTTGAAACTGTGAATGCATGAACGCCTTGCGTTTCGACCATGGACAATTTGCATGCTTCAGAAGCATGATTATTTACGGCATTTAAGTTGTCAGTACCCCCTTTAAAAGGATGGTTTTTTCAAGCTTTTGAAGCATGGGATGTTTTCATCGATTCAAAGCTTGATTTTTCTCTCAGTGTAATGAGATATCGGACAGGCTAGCAAAACTAGCAGCAAGAGAAAACTTTACTGGACCTGAGCCAGTTGTAGGTATTTCCAGTAGATCAGTCCCTGAAAAAATCAACAGCTGGCTGACCGAGGAACATCAGAAGGAATGGAGATTGGCCACGGGCTGTAAATAGGCCAAGACACTCTTGGGTTTAAAGTTAAACTTTAACCAAGCGAAGGGAATACTCAAGCTCGGAAGAAACGAAGTCAAAGTCCTAACAGAAATGTTTATAGGACATGGGAACCTCGGTTATCAGACATAAGATAGGGCTTGCAGAAAGTCCCCTCTGTCGTCTTTGCGGAAGGTTCGATAAGACAGTTACTCATATCCTTTGTTATTGCCCCGCGATTGCAGAAAAACGTCTAACACTCATGGGCGGCAACCGCATCAGTGAGTCGGAAATAGCAGCCAATAGCGTGGCTGCGGTCCTCTCCGTATGGAGAGGGCTTTGGGGCCACGCTCAGGCTTACAAGGGGACGCAACGGGATTACCCAAGCGTCAGGGGCTTTTACGGTCCCAACCCAGAAATAATAATAATAATAAATACTGTACATGTAATTAATTACTATACATGTAATTAACATTCACTTGGATTTTATTTTTTAGTCTCTACTTGCTTGCCTTCGAGAATCCCATCGCACGAGGACAGTTTTCCGAAAAGTTGGTGGATTCGTCTACGTCATGTCCGTTCTTGTCTCTTTGGAAGGTCAATTGGGTCCTCAGCCACCTCAAGGATGTGAACCTTGCAATGATGTGCCACAGAGAAGCACCCAGGATGAATCGCAACTGCTGACTCTCTTGCACGTCGTTTTTCATACTATAAGTACTGCCATGCGCTTCGAGCCAGCAAATGCAAAATTCTTCCACCACGAAATATGCCAGTCGAGTTTATGTGACACTCTCCGACTTCTCGGTTGCTTTTCTACGAAAACGAAGCTTTCTGAAACAGATGTGGCAACGACTCACAACTTCCACAACATCTTACTCGCTTTATTCACCGGAAGCACTTTAGAACCAGCTTTTCCAAACGAAATACCGCAGAAACTTGGGTATGCTTGTTTACTTCTCCGGCTTTTGTACGACGTCGCACTTGATGCTTTTGATAAACCAAATTTGGCTGGAGTCGGTATGAGATCACCAAGTCACAGACAAAGCAGCGTTGAGCATCCAAAATCTGTGGATTCACCTCTTGCGGCAAAGAGAAGCGCTGTGAACTCTCTGAATTTAAATCCCCCAGTTCCAGAGCCTATTATAGTTCATCCTGGAATCGTTGTTGGAATGCTGCATCTCCTGCCCTCGATAACAGATAGTTTGAATCCTCAAATCGCCCTTGCACTTCAATTATATGTAGCCGAAGTGATAAAAAGTCTGGTTCGTTCAGAGAGAAACCAGCAAATAATGTGCGAGGCTGGAATGGCTGGGGACTTGCTATCCATGGGAAGAATAGCTCTTCAAGATGAAACGCATCCACTTCATCAGCCTTTGCAATATATTATTGAACGACTTGCAGCCCAGGCCTTGGAATCGAGAGATTTAAGAGAATTTCTTAGGCTTGGAGATCCTTTGTGTTGCATATCTTTGGATGACATTGATCCAAATAAACCAAAAGGTGGACCAGTTCCTCTCACTCGGATCAAAACTTTGGTATCGATGACGACACCGAAGGATTTCAGGGCTCATGGTTCTTGTACTTTACCTCCGTTTGTTGAATTCGACATGAGCGCTGAAGGTTTTGCTTGCTTGTATCTGCCGAGTGTAGCCCCTCAAAGTACAACTCCTCCCACGGTTGTTTCTGCTGATAACAGTGTTGTTGGAGGAATTGGATCTGGTAAGTTGAGACTTTATGTTGAGTTGAAATTTCTCTAAAAAATTGAAAACTAAAAATTGAAAGTGAATACATTTTTAAAATTTGATTCTCAGGAGACAGACCTTTTCCCCCGCAAACTGGATTAACCTACAGTACCTGGATATGTGTGGATAAATTTAGTGATCCCAGAACAGATCCGCATTGTGTGAGACTTCTGACTTTAGTTCGAAGTGTTTCATCGTCGAAAGACTTGATATGTCTTACGGCGGTTTTAAGTGCACGAGATAAAGCTATTATTGTTTCTACTCAAGAAACTTCCCTGCCTCAAAGTATGATTCTATACTCTATACTCTATATATATATATATATTGAATTAATTGGTCCAAATATGCTTCTACCATAACACTAACAGAGATTTAAGTAGTACTAAAGAGTAAACTCAAGCATTTCAATTAGATAATTTGCCTCCCCACCCTAGAAACTAAAAGATCTTTCAGTTCTTTAACTTTCACTGATTCAAACTCATCTTCAGATGTTGGCGAATGGGAACCAGAGGGAACGGAAGATTGTGGAGCCAGAGTTTGGTGTCCAGATTTGCTTCATGAAGGACAGTGGCATCATATAGCAATTGTTCTAAATCGTGCAGTTTTAAAAAATTCAAGCTTTTCCTTGTATTTGGATGGTCAACAAATTTACAGTCAGAAAGTAATTTCCTGTTTGTGTCTATGAATAGTCAGTGAATATTAAAAGACTTGCAATAAAGAATTAATTTTATTTTATTATTTCTAGCTTCATTATATATCACAAACTCCTGGAGGCGGTGCAGCAAATTTAACTGTAGCTGCTCCAGTGTACGGCTATATTGGAACACCACCATGTTGGCGTCGATATTCCAGATTAACTTGGAAGCAAGGACCTTGTCATCTCGTGGAAGAGGTTTTCAATTCTCAAAGCATAGCTACATTATTTAAACTTGGACCGCACTATATGGGTAGTTTACAAGCTCCACAGCTCACTGGTGAGTGCACATAAGCCACCAATCTTTATTTAGTTTTTTTCAATATTATATTCAATTCAATTCCCCATTCATTCTCCTGTTCTGCAATTCCAATGATAGATTCTTCAATTCTGTCTTCTGCATTATCGTTCTATTCGAACAACGAATTCCGTGTAACAATTTTTGCTTGTCCTTGTTCTTCATCATTAGTGAAAATTGTTTGTGTAGGTTCCTTGCATTTATTTCTGTATCCAGAATCAACTTTATCGGTCTGCGATATTGATCACTGTGATATTGATCACAATCAGTCCTTAATTATCTGGTTTTTCCAGAATCTTCTAGAATATCTAGAATCCTTCAAAATCTACAAAAGACTCCCAAAAAGTTTAAAAGATCCTGGAAGATTTTAAAAGGTCCTAGAAAATTCTGGAGGATTTTAGAAGATTTTGGAAGAAATAAGAAGTTTCTGGAAGATTCTAAAACATTCTAAAAAATCTAGAAGATTGTAGAGGATTTTATGGAAAATTAAAAATATTATAGAAAATTCTAAAAGGTTATCGAGAACTTGAGAAGATTTTAGAAAGTTCTAGAGAGTTCCAAAGATTCCGAAAGTCTCGAAATTCGTCAAGTATTTTATTAGATCCCTGATATTAAATATTTAACTTAGGTTTAAAAAATAATAAGGAAAAACCTTAAAAATACGACTTCTTCCAGACTAATAGTTTATTCCATGAATTTAGAAAATTATCGCTAACGTTTCGAAAACCAGCTGGTTTCCCTCATCAGATCTGTACATAAAACAAATTATAATTATAATATTAGAATATACTATATTAAAATCGAAACTAAGAAAAAGCATTTATAAAAGTATACCTTATAAAAAAGTTCTCATGTAACCAAGTTTGATCTATATTATCAAACGTAGAGAATCGAGATGAACATGTTAAAAAATTAAATTCCTTAGTTAGTATTGGTGAGTGAATTCCATAAACTTAGAAAAAATCATGTAAAGTCTTGTAAAAAATTGAGTGTGATTAGCAATGTGCCGTTTCAGAAACTTATACTTTTGGAAACTTTCAACCTAAAGTTTCAACGAAAAGTTTCAAAATCAGTGAAACTTTAGCATTTTTAGCTATATTTATAATAATTATAGATGGAAAATGCCAAATTTATATTTATAATAAGTTTTTACATCTTAAAAACTACATCCTACTTTTAAAAAAGTGTAAAAACTGTTTTAATATCAAATAAACTGAGTCAAAACTAACATAACCTAACACACAGATACCAAAAGCGCCAAAATCTGAAATTTTGATCATGATTTATAATATTTCAATTCAAACACTTTTTGTAAATTTTGTACATAAGGCTTATTTATATTTTATACATAACTTTATTGTTATTTTCTGTCTTTTCTTGTAATTACAGTTGCTCTGTACTAAAACCCTGTATCACGGCGTTAACCATTAATAAAACTAAACTAAAAATGGGAAAGGCCAAGTGGGAAATAAATTTATTCTTATTAATCAATTCAAACATTATATATATTTATATGAATTATTTAATTTAAAAAATAAATAATTCAATTTTTTGAGATCAAGAAAATGATGCTATGCCTTCGACTTGCATTAATATCTTAGGTAGCGTTTTTTACTTAAATATATTTATGAACGTATATAATTATATATGAAATCAAATAAAATCATATAAAATTGAAAGCAAAGATATTATTACTTGAAAGTAATCATGTTTAACATCTTAGTCATAAGTTTCGTAAAAAATTTCATTGGATCATAAATTTCGCATTTTTAAACTTTCAATGGCACATTGCTAAGTGCGATACTGGAAAATATTAATATAGGTTAGGATCGACATAAGAAAATCAAATTATTCGAAAAAAATCAATATAAATTTA
>JBAGKK010019367.1:0-11558 GCA_037177015.1 Euceroptres primus | reverse complement strand
TATTCATAAAGTAATTTTTTTAGTTTTGAAAATATCGTCTAGTCATACATCGCTGTATGTCATTGATATACAGCACTTTTCTACTAACACTTGCTACATAATGCGTTGTTTTACTTTGAATATAATAGTACATTATGAAACAAGGGGCGAAAGGAGCAGATTTTTCCCGCAGGCAGTAATTACCCGAGGGAAAAATCTACTTTCGTCCCGTGTTGCATACAGTATTTTATTCCACTCTCGACCGTGGCTACCTTTTGGCCCTGAAAAGCGGGCCCGACGCATTTTTCTACAGCTTTGTTTGCGGCTCGAATTCTAATCGACTCGGAGCAATTCAGATTTTCAATATGGTGACTGTCGATCAATCACAGCCTCGGATTTTGGAGGAGTTCTCGAGCCGCGAACAAACCTGTTTATAAATAATATTAATAATATATTATTTATAATAATATGAATGATATTAATTAATAATAAAATAACATTAATAATATAGTATTTATAATAATCTAAATAATATTAATTAATAAATAAATAATATTATTAAATTATTAATAATATTATTAATTATTTATTATTATTAATAATATTAATAATGTATTATTGATAATAATTTATTATGAAACGAATGGCATTGTAAAAAATAAATAAATAAATAGTCAAATAAAAAGTTTTGAAATATTTATAAATAAATAAATAATAAAAATCAACACTTTTTGCCATATGCATATTGTTCATTAACCTTAAAATTTTGATTATAATGTAAAACGATGCCTCAGAAAAATTTCATTTAGATGAAAAGCATGAATAAAAAAAAGGTAAAAATTTTTTTTAATGCTAAAAATTAAGTTTTCGCTTTAGCACAATAATTAATGATACTTTTTCAATGAAAATTTTTCTGATAATGCATTATCATTGCCGAAATTGTATAATAAATAACCAATCAAGATTCTCGGCTAGTTTTCTAGTTAATAAGGATTATCTACTGTTAATTATTATCTACTGTTGAGTGGTTTCCCCTAATGATAGTAAAACATTGCTGTATGCGATGCGATATACAGTCTTGTATGACTGAGAAATTATATAATTGATTAATTAGGATCTGAAATGCATATTAAATAAACTAAGTGCAGAACATAGTAGACCGCAGAGGCAAAAGTAACTATTGGTCAGGAAATTAAAATAAAAAATTCAAAATTATTACAGGATTTCAGTTTTTTGTGCTTCCTGAAAAATCGTCCAAATGGCTCATAATGCACTATTGCAGAGCACGCTTCAATTTTTGAAACTGATATTTTTCAACATCAGTTTCAATTTTCTTCAATATTGAAGATATTAAAATTATTGAAGATATTTCAATATTCTTCAATACTAAAGATATTTAAATTATTGAAGATATTTCAATATTCTCCAATATTAAAGATATTGAAATTATTGAAGATATTTTAGTATTTTTCAATATTGAGGATATTGAAATTATTGAAGATATTTCAATATTCTTCAATATTGAAGATATTAAAATTATTGAAGATATTTCAGTATTTTTCAATATTGAGGATATTGAAATTATTGAAGATATTTCAATATTCTTCAATATTGAAGATATTGAAATTATTGAAGATATTTCAATATTCTTCAATACTAAAGATATTTAAATTATTGAAGATATTTCAATATTCTCCAATATTAAAGATATTCAAATTATTGAAGATATTTCAGTATTTTTCAATATTGAGGATATTGAAATTATTGAAGATATTTCAATATTCTTCAATATTGAAGATATTGAAATTATTGAAGATATTTCAATATTTAATAATCAATTGTTATGAAAAATATTAAATTAACTATCCTCATAACAGAGGGAGCGAATGGAGATGGAATGGCGATAGTCTCATCTCTCAGATCCTTTGATAGAGAGCAACAGAAAGAATATTTGATTCCAATTATCATAAAGGATTCTGGAGATCCTCTAATGTCTGGTACCAGCACTTTAACAGTCATCATAGGAGATATTAACGACAATAAAATGCAGCCTGGCTCGAAGGATATATTTGTATATAACTACGCAGTAAGTTATTTTTTATATTACTTTTTCTCAGTTTTTCTACAACTTCTCAGTTGTAGAAAAGTTTTTCTGACTTTTTCTACGACTTCTCAGTTGTAAACAAGTTTTTCTCAATTTTTCTACAACTTCTTAGCTGTAGAAAAGCTTTTCTCAGTTTTCTACAACTTCTCAGTTGTAGAAAAGTTTTTCTCATTTTTTCTACAACTTCTTAGTTGTAGAAAAGTTTTTCTTACTTTTTCTACGACTTCTCAGTTGTAGAAAAGTTTTTCTCAATTTTTCTACGACTTCTCAGTTGTAGAAAAGTTTTGGTCAGTTCTAAAACCTTATCATTTTCGAAAAAGACCAAAATTTCAATAATTTAAATTTTTAGGGTCAATCACCAGATACAGAGATTGGAAGAGTCTATGTCTACGATTTGGATGATTGGGACTTGCCTGATAAAAAGTTCTACTGGGAAGGCTTGGAACATGCTCAATTTAAATTAGATGAGAACAATGGAATGATTTCCATGAGGGCTGGAACTCACGATGGAAGATACAACCTTCGTTTCAAGGTCTACGATAGGACCCACACCCAAACTGATGTACCTGCGAATGTAACAGTGACTATTAAAACTATTCCTCATGATGCTGTCCTGAACTCTGGATCTGTGAGAATATCTGGGATTTCTGATGAGGATTTTATTCGTGTGTGGGATTACAAAGTGAGTTGGAATTTACTAGAGTGATTAAAATTCTAATCAAATTTTAAAGATACTAGAGAAATGTTATTTAATTTCAGACTCAAACCTTATCTAGAAGTAAGGCTGAACTCTTCAGGGACAAGCTTGCTGGTTTGCTGAATATAGAAAAGGAAAAGGTTGATGTCTTCAGTGTTCAATTGAGAAGAAAGCATCCTCCTCTAACTGATGTTAGATTTGCTGCTCATGGTTCACCATATTATAAACCTGTTAGGCTAAATGGAATTGTACTGATGCATCGAGAAGAGGTATCACTTGCTTTGTACATTAGGGTGGTCCAAAATATTCTTTTTCAAATTTTTATGCTCTCACCCCCCAAATTTGTTCGAACCTACAAAATAAACGCGTTTTTAAAAAAAAATGATATTTAGAGGTTCCACAAGCTCCATGAAGTTTAACACGTATTTCCCATAAAAAAAAGATGTTTTTGTAAATTTTATTCAGAATCGTTAATATTAGGTGAATCGAGTTGAAACTGAACATTTCTCTTCACAATTAACCATAGAATACGAGTCAAAAATTACTTTTTAATATCACCCCCATAAGTCTGTTTTAGGGGTCCCAAAAAACCGCATAAGTAAAAAATTGGGTTTTGCGAGTTTTTGGTTCTAATTATGATTTTTTGCGGTTTTTAGGGTTTCGAAACCTCGGGTAGCAACCGTTATAGTTTCGGTCCGTTGTCCGTCCGTCGTACGACCCAAATATGGTCATAGGACCCAAAACTGGTATAGGACCCAAAATTGACATAGTATCCAATATGGAGATAGGGCCCAAAATGACATAGGATCAAAAACTGGCATAGGACCCAATATGGACATAGGGCCCGAAACTGACAGGATCAAAAACTGACATAGGACCCAAAGTTAGCATAGCACCCAAAACTGGTATGGGCCCAAACTGATATAGGACCCCAAATTGACATAGGGCCCAAAATTGGCATAGAACCCAAAATTGGCATAGGACCCAAAGTTGACATTAGACCCAATATGGACATAGACCGCAAAACTGATATAGTGCCCAATATGGACATAGGATCCAAAACTGATATAAGGACCAAAATTGACATGGGTCCCAAAATTTACATAGGGCCCAAAACTGGCAGAGGGCCCAAAGTTAGCATAGTACTCAAAACCGATATAGGACCCAAACTGATATAGGGCCACAAAATTGACATGGGGCCCAAAATTAACATAGGTTCCAAAATTGGCATAGGACCCAAAGTTGACATTAGACCCAATATAGACATAGACCACAAAAGTGATATAGTGCCCAATATGAACATAGGATCTAAAACTGATATAGGGACCAAAATTGACATGAGGCCCAAAATTGACATAGGAACCAAAATTGGCATAGGATCCAAAGTTGACATTAGACCCAATATAGACATAGACCGCATAACTGATATAGTGCCCAATATGGAGCTGGGATCCAAAACTGGAATAGGGCCCAAAAGTGACATAGAACCCAAAATTGACATAGGACCAAGAGTTGTCATAGTACCAATAAAGTTACGAAACCCTTCCATGTAGGCGCTTGTCGCCTACTATAACTAACTTTTTAAATAAAAATTGTTTAAAATACGTAAAATACTACATTTGCTGATAATTAGATGTTTGCATAAATTGTTTAAACAATTTATTATTGTTTTTAGCAATTTTCTCTTAGAATAGAGTTAGAAAGTCGCAGTTTTTTCCGAATTTTTCAACATTTTCTCAACTTTTCAGTTAGAGCGAGGCAATAATCAAATAAAATTAACAGAAATGATTGTGTAAACCATTTATTATTATTTATAACAATATTTTCTTAGAATAATGATAAAAAGTTGCAGTTTTTTTCTAAATTTTTCCACTTCCTGTTCACTTTTCAATTAGAGAAAAGTAATAATTATTTCAAGTCAAGAAGCATAATTGTTTAAACAATTTATTATTATTTTTAATAATATTCTCTTTGAATAATGCTAGAAAGTTGCGGTTTTTTCTGAAATATTCAACTTTTCGTCAACTTTTTGCTTACAATGAGTTAATAATTAATGCAATGTAACAAATATAATTGTTCAAACAAATTATTATTATTTATATTTACTGTCTCCTATAGTAATGCTAGAAAGTTGCGTTTTTTCTGAAATATTCAACTTTTTGTCCACTTTTCACTTAGTGAGATAATAATTAATGCACGTTAACAAAAATAACTATTTAAACAATTGATTATTGTTTATAAGTATCTTCTCTGCGAGTAATGCTAGAAAGTTACTTTTTTTCTGAAATCTTCAGTTTCGCTTTGACTTTTTAGTTAGGAGCAAATAATAAATGAACATCAACAAAAATTATTTTTTAAATAGTATTCTTTTTTTTCAAAGTGAAGTATTTTTACTCTTTTGCTAATGATTAAAAATATAATTTTAAACAAAAAGGCTATTTTACACTAGAAATAAAAACAAAGGATGGAATAATTAGGAGTAGGTGGGAGAAGTGGGTCTGTAAATGACTTTCAAAAATTTTGTTTTGAATTACAACACAAAGTTTATTGCAAAATGTAAAAGAAAAATCTGGAATTGCACACATTTTACTATCAGCGCATCTTTCTAGAATTACTCTAAAAGAAGGTATTTATAAACAATAATCAATTGTTTAAATAATTTTGTTTGTTAACTCGCATTAATTAATACCTCACTGAGTGAAAAGTGGACAGAAAGTTGAATATTTCAGAAAAAACCGCAACTTTCTATCATTATTCAAAGAGAATATTATTAAAATAATAATAAATTGTTTAAACAATTACTTTTGTTACCTTGATATAACTGTTACCTCACTCTAATTAAAAAGTAGACAAAAGGTCTCAAATTTTAGAAAAAACCGTAACTTTCTAGCATTATATCAAGAGAATAGTCTTATAACTAATAATAAATTGTTTAAACAATTATGTTGTTTAACTAGCCTTAAGTGCATTAACTTGCACTCTCTTCACCTTTCTAAGTGAAAAGTGGTCAAAAAGTCAAAAATTTCATAAAAAATTGCAACTGTCTAGTATTAATATAGAAGATAGTTATGAACAATAATAATTTTTTTAAACACCTATATTTGCTAAATTGTAATTATTATACCTCACTCTAAGTGAAAAGTGGAAAAAAAGTTTAAAATTTCAGAAGAAACCGTAACTTTCTAGCATTATTCAAAGAGAATATTATTAAAAATAATAATAAATTGTTTAAACGATTATGTTTTTTGACTTAAAATAATTATTACTTCTCTCTAATTGAAAATTGGACAAAAAGTGGAAAATTTTAGAAAAAACTACAACTTTACAAAATATTATTAAAAATAATAATATATTGTTAAAATAATTGTTTTTTGACTTGAAATAATTATTTACTCTCTCTAAATGAAAAGTAGACAAAATATGGAAAATTTTAGAAAAAAACCGCACCTTTCTAGCATTATTCTAAGAGAATATTGTTATAAACAATCATAAATTGTTTAGACAATTATTTTTGTTAACCTGAAATAATTATTACCTCACTCTAATTGAAAATTTTCAAAAGGTGGAAAATACTAGAAAAACCGCATCGTTCTGGCAATATTCTAAGAGAATATTGTTATAAATAATAATAAATTGTTTAAACAATTGTGGTTGTTAGCGTTCATTAATTATTATCTCACTCTAATTGAAAAGTGGACAATAGGTGGGAAATTTTAGAAAAATCCGCGACTTTCTAGCATTATTCTAAGAGAATATCGTTAAAATTAATAATAAATTGTTTAAAAAATTTTTTCTGCTAACTTTAACTGAAGCCTCGCTCAAACTGAAAAGTTGAAAACGAGTTGAAAAGTAGGAAAAAACCGTGACTTTCTAACTCTGTTCTAAGAGAAAATTGCAATAAATAATAATAAATTGTTTAAACAATTTATTAAAACATCTAGTTATCATAAGAAAGTAATATTTTATGTATCAAAAACAATTTGTAAAAAAAACCGCAAAAAAATCATAATTAGCGCCAAAAACTCGCAAAATCCAATTTTTCACTTATGGGGTTTTTCTGGGACCCTATAAAATAGAGTTATAGGGGTGATATTTAAAAAGTATTGTAATTTTTTATTTGTATTCTATGGCTAATTGTGAAGAGAAATATTCAGTTTCTACTCGATTCACCTAATATTGACGATTCTGAATAAAATTTACAAAAACGTTTTTTTTCTTATGGGAAATACGTGTTAAACTTCATGGGGCTTGTGGAACCTCTAAATATCTTTTTTTTGTTCAAGAAAAAAAGCATTTAGATTTTTGTGGATTTCTAAACCTAAGCTTTTAGATTTCTAAAACTAAAGCTTTCAGATTTCAAAAGCTAAAGCTTTTAGATTTCTAAAGCCAAAACTTTTAGATTTCTAAAGCCAAAACTTTTAGATTTCTAAAGTTAAAGCTTTTAGATTTCTAAAGCTAAAACTTTCAGATTCCAAAAGCTAAAGCTTTTAGATTTTTAAAGCCAAAACTTTTAGCTTTCTAAAGCCAAAACTTTTAGATTTCTAAAGCTAAAGCTTTTAGATTTCTAAAGCTAAAACTTTTAGATTTCCAAAGCTAAAGCTTTTAGATTTCTAAAGCTAAAACTTTTAGATTTCCAAAGCTAAAGCTTTTAGATTTCTAAAGCTAAAACTTTTAGATTTCCAATGCTAAAGCTTTTAGAAGTCTAAAACTAAGCTTTAGATTTCTAAAGCTAAAAATTACATTTTTGAAAACAATTTCAGATCGAGAAAGACGTTGGTATCAACATCACAATGGCTGGTATCGATGAATGTTTGTACGATAACGCAATTTGCGAAGGAAGTTGTGCAAACACCCTTGATATTAGCAACTTGCCTTACATGGTAGATGCCAACAAAACTGCTCTTGTTGGAGTTCGAGTTGATATAATTGCTGAATGCACTTGTGAAAAGTGGTGAAAAAGTTAAAAATTTCAGAAAAAATCGCAACTGTCTAGCATTAATATAGAAGATAGTGATGAACAATAATAATTTGTTTAAACACCCAAATTTGCTAAATTGTATTAATTATACCTCACTCTAAGTGAAAAGTGGACAAAAAGTTTACAATTTCTGAAAAAAACCTCAATTTTCTTGCATTATTCAAGGAGAATATTATTAAAAATAATAATAAATTGTTTAAACGATTATGCTTTTTGACTTAAAATAATTATTACTCCTCTCTAATTGAAAATTGGACAAAAAGTGGAAAATTTTAGAAAAAACCGCAACTCTACAAAATATTAATAAAAATAATAATAAATTGTTTAAATAATTATGTTTTTTGACTTGAAATAATTATTTACTCTCTCTAAATGAAAAGTAGACAACATATGGGAAATTTTAGAAAAAACCGCAACTTTCTAGCATTACTCTAAGAGAATATTGTTATAAATAATAATAAATTGTTCAAACAATTATGTTTGTTAACCTGATATAATTATTACCTCACTCTAATTGAAAATTTTCAAAAGGTGGAAAATATTAGAAAAACCGCATCGTTCTAGCATTATTCTAAGAGAATATTGTTATAAATAATAATAAATTGTTTAAACAATTGTGGTTGTTAGCGTGCATTAATTATTATCTCACTCTAATTAAAAAGTGGACAAAAGGTGAGAAATTTTAGAAAAATCCGTGACTTTCTAGCATTATTCTGAGATAAAATTGTTATAATTAATAATAAATTGTTTAAAAAATTGTTTCTGTTAACTTTAATTGACTTTTGTCTCGCTCTAACTGAAGAGTTAAAAACAAGTTAAAAAATTCGGAAAAAATCACGACTTTCTAACTCTATTCTAAGGGAAAATTGCTATAAACAATTTGTTGGTGCTTTGCATGGGCTACAAATTTTATAATCAGCGGGTCAATAGAAATCAACAAGATTAATTGCTATAAACAATAATAAATTGTTTAAACAATTTATTAAAACGGTGATATTTAAAAAGTATTGTAATTTTTGATTTGTATTCTATGGCTAATTGTGAAGAGAAATGTTCAGTTTCAACTCGATTCGCCTAATATTGACGATTCTGAATAAACTTTACAAAAACATATTTTTGTCTTATGGGAAATACGTGTTAAACTTCATGGGGCTTGCGAAACCTCTAAATATCTTTTTTTTGTTCAAGAAAAAAATCATTTAGATTTTTGTGGATTTCTAAAGCTAAAGCTTTTTTATTTTTAAAACTAAAGCTTTCAGATTTCTAAAGCTAAAGCTTTTAGATATTAGTAGATTTAGTTTTTTGTAGATTTCTAAAGCTAAAGCTTTAAGATTTCTAAAACTAAAGCTTTCAGATTTCTAAAGCTAAAGCTTTTAGATTTCTAAAGCTGAAGCTTTCAGATTTCTAAAGCTAAAGCTTTTAGATTTCTATAACCAAAGATTTTAGATTTCTAAAACTAAAACTTTTAGATTTCCAAAGCTAAAGCTTTTAGATTTCTAAAGCTAAAACTTTTCGATTTCCAATGCTAAAGCCTTTAGAAGTCTGAAACTAAGTTTTAGATTTCTAAAGCTAAAAATTCAATTTTTGAAAATAATTTCAGATCGAGAAAGACGTTGGTATCAACATCACCATGGTTGGTATCGATGAATGTTTGTATGAAAACGAAATGTGCGAAGGAAGTTGTACAAACACCCTTGATATTAGCAACTTGCCTTACATGGTAAATGCCAACAAAACTGCTCTTGTTGGAGTTCGAGTTGATGTAATTGCTGAATGCACTTGTGGAGCCAGGAACTTTAGCAAAAGTGAATCCTGTAGAACTAGTCCTTGCTACAATGGTGGTCGATGTGTCGAAGGTCGATTTGGATTATCGTAAGTGAAAAAAAATCAAAAATTTCACTAAAACAGTGATGAATCTTAGTTCCTTCGAAAAATAACATTTTTTGGTACAGATGCCAATGTCCGGCGGGTTATAATGGACCGAGGTGTCAACAGACAGCAAGAAGTTTCAGAGGCAATGGTTGGGCTTGGTATCCTCCACTTGAAATGTGTGACAACAGTCATTTGAGTTTTGAATTCATCACGAGAAAACCAGATGGATTATTCCTCTACAATGGGCCTATTGTTCCTCCAGAGCCTGACGAAATTCTGGTATCTGGTAAGCAAACTCCATTCAATAAACTCTTCCACTCATTAATTCATTGACCTCTACCTAAAGAGATTTAAATTTAAATTTAAATTTTCCAGACTTTATCTCAGTCGAGCTTCATCGAGGAATGCCAAGATTGCTCATAGACTTCGGATCAGGGACTCTAGAGCTCAAGGTCAAAACCAAAAAATCCCTGGACGATGGAGAGTGGCACAGGATCGATATATTCTGGAATACAGAAGTAATTATTAATTCTCTGGATTCATGTAACTATCCATATCAGTTGGAAAACATCCTCTAATCAAATCATTTTTCCAGATTGTGAAACTGGTAGTCGACTTTTGCAAATCAGCAGAGATATCTGAATTAGAAGACGGATCCCCGCCTGAATTTAATGACACTAGCTGCCAAGCAACTGGAACAGTGCCTCCTTTCAATGAGTACCTGAACGTCAACTCTCCTCTGCAAGTTGGTGGTCTCTACTACGAGCAGTTCGATTCAGATCAGTTCAAGTGGAAACACATCTGGGCAGGAACGAACTTTGACGGTTGCATAAAAAATCTCTTTCACAACAGCAAACTTTATGACCTGGCTCATCCAGGATTGTCCAGGAATAGTGTGGCTGGTTGTCCACAAACTGATGAAATCTGCAATAATCAGGAGTCCACTTTCCGATGTTGGGAACATGGAACCTGTGTTGGAAGTTTCGTGGAAGCAAGATGCCAGTGTAATCCTGGATGGACTGGTCCTGGTTGTATGACACCGACTATTCCAACAACCTTCAAACCTCAGAGTTATGTCAAGTATGCACTTTCGTTTGAACCTGATAGGTTCTCGACACAGATGCAGTTGAGGTTCAGAACGAGGGAGGAACATGGAGAACTCTTCAGGGTCAGCGATCAACATAATAGGGAATACGCTATTTTGGAGGTTTGTATTTTTGGGATTGATAGGCAAGGAATGATGAAGATAGGAATTAGTCCAGGAAGCTGGTAGTTCTTTCCCCGAATAATTCCCAGACGCGATTTTTTTTTTAAATAGCTTCTTGACGGGGTCCTGAATGACCTCTAAAAATTTCTATAACTTCTAGATATCTAGAATATCTATTTTAAATATCTAGAATTTTAAATATCTAGAATCTAGATTGCCAAAGGAGATATTTTTAAAAAGAATTTTCAAAATTCACGTCTGCGTGGACGAACCATTTCCACTGCGTTGTACAAAAAAAAGATAGATTCAATTAAAAAAGAAAGTGTACACAACTCTGAGAAAAAAAAACAAAAAAGAACCTTCTATCTCTAATAGATTTCGAGATACAATAATTTCAAAAAACCCCTTTTTTCCGAATTTCGTCGAAAAATCACTTCTTTTTATAATTTTGTGTCTACCATCTGACCAAATGATTTTATGAAAAAATGTTTAACAGACGAGTGAAAATTTTACCTTCAATAATAAATAACTATTTTAAATAAATAAAAGTTTATTTTTTCAGGCGATTAAGAACCACTCATAATCGAGAAATGGATTCTCTGAATGGTAACAAAATTTGGGGCTTAATATCTCTGTTTGAAATATTTTTATCAGACCAGACATTTACATATCTCCATGAATCATATCATGAACTGAACAAACAATACAATCAATGACTCCG